>JABFPJ010006772.1:0-10570 GCA_022817425.1 Gryon sp. ZL-2020 | reverse complement strand
ATTTTGTACAAAGTAGATATTTTATTCCAAAAAATCTTCAAAATTTGATAATTAAAATTCGATTTTTTAGTGCTGAAATGTTCTTCTGTAGAACACTAAATGCATACAAAAGCGTTTTTTTCAATTAAATATTGTTTAAAAGATTTAAAATAAATTCAACTAAAATGTGTGAGAGAGAGTAAATCTCGATGTTACTTCACCTTAAGTGAATGTCAAAACGTCATTTGAATTTAACAGAATTTGTTACAAAAAGTGCTTAGTTTTTTTTTATTTTCTCCAGTATATTTTTGATTTTAAGCAATTAAAACGATACGGACATAAAATAATACAAATTTGAAACTAAATGAAACGTCAAGTATATAGACTTTAAATGACTTTTTTATCTGAAATTAATAAGTATTGATTTTATATTTTGATTAACATTATCAAATTTCAATCACCTTGATTTTAATACGTATGTATATGATTTTATCGATGGTATTTTAAATGTATAAAGTCAATACTCGAAAAGATAATTTCAATAATTAAATTAATTATAAAATACATAAATATATAATTATTTCATATTTAATATAAAAACATTTAAAATAAAATTTTAAGTCATGCATAAATAACTTGAGTAACTTCACTACAATAACAAGATGTAATAACAAGATATTTCGAAGCTTAAAATTACACAGTAATTATATAAAGTTCATTATTTACGTTATCTTTAATGTTAACATTATGTCATGACTTTTTGTTTGAATTTGATTTGAAAAGAAATTATACTAACTTACTTATAAAACGTTACGAATTAAAATTATTTTATAAGCTTTCATTTATTAAAAAATGTTAATTTTAAATATGTAATATAAAAATGTAATAGTCAAAATAAAGACAAATATTTTTATCACTTGTAAGAACGCAACTGGAATATTTAAAAAATAAAACTAAAAAAGAAGTCTAAACATTGAACTGACAAGCAATACAGATTAAAGATGAAAAATATGATTTTCTTAAAGCTATTAATTTTATGATTGAAAGTTGTGTCATGAATAATTTGTATACTTTATCTGAAGTATTTTCTTTTTGTTCTAAAATGTGAAACCATTCACTGGCTTCTTTTATATTACCATCTCAATATTTCAAGACACATCCCTTCTGAATTCCGCTGACTTCTATCTATTCCCTTATACCGACGAACCCCAAGAAAAATAAATAACCAACATTATCTTTCCCCTTACGTGAAAAAGTCGGAATGCCGAATGAGAAGGGAGCATTCAATACTGATTACTGATAGAAATACTAACCGTTCTTGAAGATAAACAGGCATCGTTGAGATAAAGGTGATGAGTTTCCCATCTCCTGAGGAACTTGCTTGACAATATCTTGCTAGCAAGAGTTCTAGTGTGGTTGAGATAACAGATCTGAATATCACCCTCTTCAATGGGTTTGAATCTAGGTCCAGCGAGGCCAGGACTAGGGCTGGGGCTACTCGAACCACTGGCTGATGATGCGGCGCTTTGACCCTCTAAGTTGGGGCAGGACCTGGCTACCGGTAGACAGGCGGTGGTTTCGAGATGATCTGGTTTAAGGTGAGATTTAGTTGATGTTGTTTCCTCGGTAAACGATCCGGAATCATTATTAGGAAAGCTTTCAGCGTTTAATTTGGGGGTAGTGGAGAGTTGAGGTGAACTAGTGCTAGTAGAGTCCTGTCTCATTGCGCAGCCATTGACCGACAGAAACCCATAGAAAGTCGGTACGCCGGAATTGGCCGTAGCCGTGGGACTCGAGGGAAATGACTTGACTCCATCCTCGGGCTCGGTTTCTCGATTACAAGCATCATCGTCATCGTCCTCATCATCGTCATCGACAGAGTCGACATCTTCCGGGTTATCGTCTGGATCACTGAATTCGTTGTCGGAGGTCGGGATACCGTTGACCATTGTAAAGATGCCAGGCGAAGCAACCAGTCCGTCTGATTCTTTGTCTTGATCCTTGTTATTCCATCCATTCTCCAAATTGTTTGCGGTCAATTGATTGACATTACCCTCGCTCGCCGACGACGGAGGTGAAGTCTTGCCAGAACTCAATGAGTCGCTGGACTTGAGACTCAACATCAAACGTTTTCTCCATGTCTTTTTGTCAGACGACAGCTTTTCGTCAAAGAGAAGCGGTTCGTGGGACGACGATAAAATTTCCGCACCCGGAGACAAGGGCTCAGCCTCCAAGTAATCGGTGCATACATTTGGCAATGTATCGGTGCTGTCGCTCGCATCTGACACCGAAAGCTGATCGATGTACTTGATAGACGAGGACACCGAATCTTCGCTAGCTGCCTCCGAACTCCGTCTGGGGATTTCCCTTAAGGTAGCCCGGGATTGCCTGGAAAACGGACTCTGGAAACAAAACATGTCCACACTCTCCGACACACTTGGCACTTATCGCCTCAACACTGCTCACTCAGATTGACACAAATTCAATTAAGTGTGACTCCGATCGCGCACTTTTTTGCGTACTCGACGGAACATCATCTTGGTCCCATTGTCGTGAATAAATCCGTTCTAGATTGGGACCTGGTCCATGTTGGGTCGCGCAACTGGTCGATTTGTTTGCACAAGTTTGCTTTGCGGCTACACTGCGTTTCGAACACCTGGTGCTCACGTCGCCGGGCACTGACTAAGCCGAGTTTATCTCTCTCTCAGTTTTTCCGCCAGCGGTCGCCTGCGACGCCGAAATCGAGAGGCGTGTTTCTGACGCGCGGACCGAGTCATAGCTCCAGGTGGGGAAAAACTAGGAGAAGGAGATCAAGAGAAGGGGCAATCACAACGTCGCGGCGCACGGCATCCGATCGATGGCTATGTGACCGGAGTCGCGTGCCGAATTACTCGCCCGATGACAGAGTGGAAGTCGACAACCGACCGTCAACGCGGACCCACAACTCCAATATATCTAGGACACGGACATCAACCCGATCAGATCATTTCAATTTGGCACTAATTAATCAGCTGCAGCAATTACTTTGAATCGTATATTTGTTTCTTTTTTTATCATCTTAGCAAAACCTATATTCATTTTGTAACAAAAATTACAAAACGATAAAATATAGTGAAATAGTTACTTTTTAGCAATATTTAGTTCCGAATGTAATATTGGTTGGAAAAAATTGGCACATAAAAGTTCTGAAATGCGTAATAAGCTTTAGAGCTTACAATATCTATTTAATGTTTTAAAAGTTTTGTTAAGCAATTGAGTGGAGTTTTTGTGAGCATTATTTTGTTCACACAGTTGACAGACATAAATGGGTTAAACTTGACATCGGGCAATTAGTTAATTTAAAATGAAAAAGAAGAAGTATATATAGGTATTAAGGGCCTATTGTGAAGTGAAAATTATACTTATTAAAATTATCGTGAAGATAATAATGTAGAATATCGAGAATTGTCACGAACGTTCTCATGATACTTAAGGGTTGATTTCAGTAATACTCTTGAGATATATTTCGCAATGCCTTTTCCAAAAGAAACACATTGCTATATTTATTTAATGCTTAATGTATAATCTTTGGAAAAATAATTAGAATTAAAAATGAACGAAAATGCTTATTTTTCTTCTTCTTTATTCTGATAAATTGTAATTGTTATTTATTCATTTTTAACGTGAATTCGTTAATTTTTATTTCAATTATTCATAAGATAATTCATCGAACAGATACCAATATAGTAATGAAATTAAAGTGACGAGATTTTAATGAAGATTTCATGACAAGTTAAAATTGATCGACAGCAATGTTACCTTAATAAAATTGTAAGTAAGAATTAATTCCTAAAATTAGATTAATATTTGTCTATCAAACATATATATTTTATAGACTTTTGTACATTTAAGAATAAATGGAATGTCATGAATTTTTATTATTATTTCTGGTTAACTTTAAGGAAAGATTAATAATGTTATATAATAATGTGCATTAAAATAATATTAATACTGATCAATATACGACGTTCATAAAATAGTCAGTAAAGCTTCGATAGGACTACGTTGTTATTACTTGACTGCAGATATTTAGGAAAAGATCGTCATTACGTTTTGGATTGGATAAAATATTAAAGTGAAATTAATCAAATTAACAATTTAAATTGATTAATATTATTTACAATCGCGTCTCTAATTTAATTGAATCATTGTTAACATATTCTGTGTTAATTAGTTATCCTAATGTTTCAAATGTTTTTAAGAAAGTGTGACAGTGGAAAATGTAGTTGTTTTTTAATTTATAAAATACTACTTTACCCACTGTCACTACTTAAATACAATAAATATTTACCGTACTTACCTTCTGAATTAAAAAATAGTATATTATAGCCGAGGGCGCCACTGCGCCCGAGGCTTGTACACTATTTTACGTGCTTGTGTAGCGTGCATAAAAAGTTAGATTATGCACTAGTGTATAAAAGACGTTTTTATGCATCGAGCGACGTTAGGAGCGAGTGCATAATAACGTCTTTTATGCACGTGTGTATAATAAACTTTTTATGCACGCTACACAAGCACGTAAACAAATTATTAATACAAAATAAACATGTATTATTACATCAAAATGTTAATTTAAAATTAAACAAAATTATTGTAAACAATTTTAAATACATAAGGTGACTAATAAGATCGTAAAGCACAATTTTTAATATAATATTAATCTTATTTGCGATATAAACGTTTGACAAATATTCTATTGAAAAGGAATTTACTTTTTCAACTTTAAGCGCAATTCTAGAAGTAGTAATGTGCAAATTGATATAAAAAACAGAAACAAAATGATTACTAAATTGAAAAGATAGTTAAAACGATATTGACATAACATTAAACACTTCGAAAAATGAATAATATTAGCATAATTTATTAAAACGTTTAAATGTCAAACAAAACTTCATTAGAAGATGTATGACTGACAGTAGCAAGAACTTGACATGCTGTCATGTTGAGCATACATAAAATATGAAAAAATAAATCAAACCGCATTATTTACATGAACATACGAATTCCATACATTTGTGAATTTTCAAAGTGGAGATTTTTTCATTTAAAAAATATGTACAAAAATTGAATTGGATAAAAATTGTTTTTTATATGAAAACAACATTATTAAATTTTATATTAGTAGTATTTCTTAGTTGTATAATAATTATCAATATGAAATATGAAAATACAATTTTACCCGTTCAAAATGGACAAAATAAGTGTTGCAAAAGACTGCAACAGTTATGCAATCTGAAGTTGATTAAAGTTGGATACAATTTACATAGTAGAAAATGATTTGTTTATGCTTGTATATGAAAATCAATTTTATTTTAAATTTTTGTAAAAAATAGAATTTGTTTTAATACTTATACTGAAAGGAATTCTATATTTATTTTTACAATTTTATATAATAATCACAGGATTTTGGTGGATATATGATAACCATTAAAGAAATAATCTATATTAATGTTTATGATATTATAATGTGAAAGTATTTTATCAATTACAGTAACTAGTTTATGTATTTCTGTATATTTCTTTAATATAAATAACACATCAATTTTTATATCTATTTTTATAGAAATCAAAATTTAAATAGTAATTCATTTTTCGGGACTTATGGGTTTTTCGTAGCGCCATCTTATGGACAATTCGAAAGCATAAAGTATATATGACGAAATATATTATTACATTAGAAATTTGTTTATGCATTTTTTCTTGAAATACTTAGATTCAAGAAGAAGCATTTCGGGGTGTCAGAAGTAAGTTTATTTTAAACGAAACATAGTATTTTTACATAGATTTAAAATAATTTAAATTACAAATTTTTGCTGACAAATTTAAAACAATTTCTTATTAACGTTGTTGTTCAATTAGCATAACGTACTTGAAATATCATCTAGATTTAATTGCTCAAAAATCAAGTGGTATCGTTAAACCATGCATTTTTCACGAAAATGAATATTTTAATATTTTACATCTTTTCATTTTTGTAAAAAAAAAAAAATTACGTTAGTTCGTCTTAATAATCGTATACAAAATTTAAGATACAGTAATAGCCAACATGCAAATAATAGACAAATACAATAATAATAGACAAACACAATGGATAGAAGATGAATTGCACTTAATGCCCAGTTCCCTGTTGAGTGGGCTTATGACAAGGCCGGTACAACCGAAAATTATCTCTGTTATCACTCCAGAGCCAGGAATCCTATTAGATGATGACGACCTGGTGAAGATCGCAGTAGTACTATTGCATGATGCTTACGATAAAGACTTCGAAGAATATAGTGAATGTTAAAAGATATGCGAGAAGATTATGTCAAAATTATGACTGCAATATGCAGATCAAAGAATGATATAATTAATGACATATCTTACATCAGAGATAAGCAAGACATACTATCCGAAAAATTGGGCAATGTAACTGAACATCTAGCTGCCATATCTAAAATTCAAGGCAGACAAGAGATTCGGATTGAAAATATTGAGAGGGATATTGCTGGAATTAGGAGGCGCTTGGATGTTCGGGATAAACAAAATCCTCCTAGTGGCCAAAGAGACCCTGTCCCAAAACCGACTGGTCCCCTGTTATTAGCAGACCCCGTTCCTGCCCAAAAGTGTTACAACGAGACACAAGAAGAGGCACTAAGCAAAATAGTAAATTATTGGATGGTAAAGAAGCTGAAATCCAATGACCATAAGTTAAAAAGATTCTTATGTAGCACTTTTAAATCCACCAGCGCACAATACATAATTGATGAATTAGCCAAAGAAAACTTTACAATAACTCCATCAGTTGCCCAGATGATTTTAAATACAGACATAGTGGATCAGGGAGCTGGAACTTTGCTAGTAAAGCAGTTATTAGATCATCTGAAAGTAAGAGATCCAGAGCCAAGACCCCAAACAGTACTCTTATAAAAGCGAAAGGAAGACCCCCCGAGGATTAATAAGAAGCATTAATATAGATAATATCTGTAATGGTTATCATATATCCATCCATGTTCCGTGATTTTATTATATAAAATTGTAAAAACAACTATAGAATTTTTTTCATTATAATGAACATATTGCTACATTTCTAAAGTTTTTTATCACAACATTTTATAACAAGTTTTGAGGTATGTGTTAAGATATTTGCTCAGCCTTTGGCCATCCAGGATTCAATTTCTTCGATTCTGAAATATAGAATAATTTGTGTAAATCATGCATTATGTATAGATGTTTTGTATCGAAAAATAATAATAATTGCTAGAAATCATTTGTATTAAACTTACGTTCGAGGAACATCAGTTAAATTTTCAGCTCCATTTTCTGTAACTAAGACATCATCTTCAATCCGAACTCCGCCAAATCCACGATATTTTGCAATTTTTTCTTTGACTAAAAATTTGCTTTGTTCTGGATTATTTAAAGCTGAATCAAGAAGCTACAAATAAAAAGACAAACATTTTATTTAAAATATTTAAATAATTAATTTGAACTACATATAAGAAAATATTTCAATTTTCTGGACAGAGAAGTTCTAATATTTTTTTCTGTATATAAAGAAAGAATATCAATATTATATTTTACATACACAATCAATAAAGTAACAGCCTGGTTCAACAGTGAGTACCATTCCCGCGCATAATTTACGTGCCGTTCGTAATTTTCGAAGACCTGCTTTTGTTGAGCGTTCTGGACAATTTGGTAAATAGCCACCAACATCGTGAACATCCAATCCCATCAAATGTCCTAAACCGTGTGGTTGAAACACTTCGTTCAATCCTCCTTCGATCATACTGCCAACATCACCGGTCAATAACCCACCGCAGACCAAAGCTTCCAACATCACTCGATTTGCAAGCAAATGCATGTCTGTCCACAAGATGCCTGGTTTCATAGCTTGTATTACAGCATTACGAGCATCCAGAACGGCATTGTAAATCAATTTCTGTTCATCTGTGAATTTTCCATTTGCTGGATAGCTGCATGTGATATCAGCTGCGTAACCAAAGTAATTTCCACCCATGTCAAACAGGCTGAAATAAATTAAACATTAGTTTACTCATTTTATGAATTATGAATTATATTTAATTCAATATAAAGCAAAAGAATTGAATACTTAACAGTTTTGATGAAACTGGCATATTGCAATTTATTACGTTTTGATTGTGAACAGTGAAATGATTTTTTTTTATTAAAACAGATTTTGTCTAAGAAAGTTAATTCAGTGAGAATGAAGATAACAAAATTGGCATTTACCACATATCTCCATCCTTTATAATTCTGTCATTGGGAGAACTAGCATGTCCGTAATGTAAAATCGATGAGTTATATCCAGATCCGCAGATGCATGTATAAGAAACATGTCTGCAACCACCGACAGAGTAGACATAATGTAGAAATTCAGCCTCCGCTTGAAATTCGCAGAAACCCGGACGTACTTTTTTCATTACAACTTTATGAGCATCTGAACTCACTTTGATAACATGTCGCATCACATCGATTTCTTGTGACGACTTGATAACACGGCTGAAACACAATTTGAATGAATTAATGTAATTCGATTTTCAATGTATAGTATTAATATATCTAGAATGCAAAGTCTAAATATAATTTAATATAAACTGTAAATAAGATTCAAATCACCTTAGTTAAATGTGTTAATTATAATTATTATATTAAATTATATGTTTTAGTTTGTTTATCAAGTAAGTTTTCATCGCTTCATTATCTTCAAAATTATTCATAACATCAAAATCAAGCGACACAACTTTGAAGCCCAACTTTTCTAGCAGTCTTTTTTTCATATTACATGGACCAGTTAAAACATTTGACTTATTACAGTAATATGATGGTAAATTAATTAGTATTACAATAGCTTCTTTCTTTGGATTTTGTGTATTTAATTCAACAATATTTGATTTGTTCGGAGTGAAATGTAACATAATGTCGATTTTGTACAGATCAATTTTAGGAAAAGAAGATAAGTAAATATCTCTACTAATTTCACTTTTATCTCTCATAAACGTCCTCATTTGATCGATAATATTGTTAATTAATTTATGAACGTTGACATTTGACTTATAACTTTTTATGGTTTTATCTTCCATTAACATTGGTCCTCTATAACTTTTACACTCGATAGTCATTGCAGAATCTAATATCTTCAGCTTTTCTCTCAATTTTATATTATTTTCAGTACTTTCTAAATTCAATTTATCCAAAAAATGTGTCGAGAAAATTTCATTTGTAAAACCAACAAAATATTTTTCAAGATAAGCGCAGGAAAGCATGATATTCAGCATTTGTTTTGGAGTTAGATACGTTAAGTTTGAATGTAAACTTGTCTTCAATGTTTTCCAAAATGCTTTTTCATTTTTTGGTGTATAGTTTAACATTCCAAAAAGCGATGTAAAAATTTCAAGAGAATACACAGGCAAATTTGAACCATGTTTTACAAAGCAGTTACTACAAAAATCGAGAATCTTGGGATTCCGTAACTTCATTTTTTTACAATATTTTGCTAAAATTATTGACAAGTCTGGATCTTTGAATCTGAAACTATTCACATTAACCAGGTTTTCTAAGGTTGATTCTATACTAGAAGTGCAATACTTCAATTTAATTAATGTTCTTAATAATTTTATCTGTTCAGTATCACAAAGGGATAAAAGCATTTTTTGCATCCAATTATCTATAATAGTAACATAAGTATCAGATGGCTTAGACGTTAGCGGAAGTACATTTAAAATTTGAATAAATTGTTCACTCGATAATAAATGCCATTTATCTTGTAGTTTTTGGTCTAATATAATTTGCACCTTAAAATTGTCAAAAATCTGGTCAACTTAAAGTGTTTTATACAAAAATAAAATGTTTATATTGTTATTATACAAATATTATTCATACCAATCTTTTGCTTGTGGAAACATGTTGTAGTATATTAAATAACAATGGCAGATGATACACTTCTATAGAATTCTCCTTGTTTTTAATACCAAACCATAATAAATCAATAATTTTTATATAATTCAAGGCTTTATAATCTACTAAAATTTCTATTATTTGGATCAGTTGTACCAAACTAAATTTATCATTATAACATCGTATTAAAACTTCTTTACAGAGTTTATCTTTCAAAGAATTTTGTTCGAAACTAATTTTATCCTTTTTCAATGTATTAAGACCTTTGAGAATTGTTTCAACTGAAGTACTTTTGGCGATTGTTTCTACCAGTTGATTCAAAATTATGTTTCTAATTTGATATCCAACTTTAGAACGAAATTCATTGATTTGTTTTCCACTGTAATGACTTTCAATTTCGAAAATTTTATTTAGAGTTAACAATGTTGTTCGACTACTATAATAAATGTAATTCCATTTAGAATTGATTAAAATTATTAATTTTCATTAATTTGGTAATATTTTGAAATTTTGCATAAAACAACATAGGGGAGCGACGGGTATTATGCGCCGCAGTCTATTGCGAGCCACCTAAATATCTCAAAAACAACCATATTTAGAGAAAAAAAAATATTTTTACGTGATTCCTGAGATCAAATAACATAATGTAAAA
>JABFPJ010006771.1:0-10570 GCA_022817425.1 Gryon sp. ZL-2020 | reverse complement strand
TTCCAAGAAGTCTAATTGTTACACTTTTATTCAAGGCTTGTGATTGGTTAAAAAAACAAAGGAATGGTATAGTTCATTTGAAAATTGTCTCGGGGGCGCGCGTAGCGCGCCTTTTGCCTCTAGTTAATGTTAAAAATTAAATAAACATTCATGAGAACTTCTTCAAAAAGTCAACAATTTTTCATGAAAAGTTGAATAATTTTTCGCAAAATCTTGCTCTTGTTTCTGCATTACTGAAAGTTGAGTACAATTTATCACGATTTTCTCGCCGTGTAAGAAGTGAAAAGTTATACGCTGAAAGCAATTTTATAGTAACTTTTACAATATGATATATTATGGGATATAGATAGATATATGATAATCATTGAAGGCAAAATTACTATTAAGTACTAATTTCTTTAATGATTATTATTTATCCACTTGTGGATATAGTGATTATTATATCATATTTTACAAATTATTATAGAATTGCTTTCAGTGTAAGATTAAATCCTTTTATAAAAAAAAAGACCATTTTTAATCTTAGAAATTCAACTTTCATAATACACTACGATGCCTTAAATTTGATTTTGCATATTTCTCAGACCTGATTGTATTTAATTTACATAAATAAAATAAAATAAATACATTCTAATTTTAATCTTGGTAAAAAAAGTTCTAGGTCTAATCAGACCTGAAAATTGTCCTGGTTTTATAAAATTTTTTTCTGAATCATGTCTGATTTTATATGATCAGAAAAAATGTTATACAATTTTCATTTCTGATCAAACCTGCGAAATAAGTAGATCTGATCAGGTCTAGGTCAGAGCATGAAAAAATGTGATAAAATTCATGTCTGATTTTACAAATTTTTGTAGAATTTGGCTTAGATCTGATCAGTTCTACTTATTTCTTAGGCCTGATCAGACATGAAAATAAATTTATTTTTATACAATTTTGTCTGATCATATGAAATCAGACATGACTCAGATAAAATATTATAAGAATATGCTTATTTTTATATAATCAAGATAATTTCCAGGTCTGATCAGACCTGGAACTTTTTTATATCGGGATTGCATGTAAATGATATACTCTGCAATGTTTTTTTTCTTAATAAAATGGTTGTTAAATTAATGAATATAATTTTTTTTCTTTACATTTTGGTATAGATAAAAAAGTTCTTTAATAATGAAAGGGATCGATTTGCTTTTTGTTGATAATGTAAAATTTAAAATTAAACATTATTTCACTCTTATGACACACCTTCTCTGAACCTGACCTATAGAGATTTGAATGACCGATTACGAAAGAGGAAATATATTTTATGATTAACTAATGCCAATTAATCAACTGATTATTTTTTTATTCTAATCTTTTCGATTACATAATAAGTTTGAAAAAATGAACATTTTATTTTATCATAAACTATTATTTCCTTTTTTAAGAAAATGAAAATATTGTCTATTTATTAAAAATAATGTTCATTATATTTTTTATTACATTGCTCAACAAACCAGAATTTGTTGAGTAATATTTAGTTATTGAAACTAAAATTTAATTGCTGGAAGAATATGTTTGTTTAAGGGAAACTGACAAATTCCTTATCATAATATTCATGTTCAATTAGAGTAACTGCAAAGTTTAGCAATAATATCATACATTTTCTTCAGTTTCATATTCTTTGATTAATTATTTACTATAACATATGCAAATATATTATTAATATTCCTTTATAAATGTTATGATTACACAGTAAAAAAAATCTCGGGCCAGTGTAAAAGTGTAAAAATTTCGGTGTAATTTTTTACATCCAAAGGTGTAAATATATCTAAAGTATAATTATGATTGGCTGTTGGTACACCGATCGGTGTACAATTAACACTTTTTAGACATTAATTTGTATTTCTACACGAAATCGTGTAAATATTTAAATATTTTTTTTACTGTGTATATAATTAGATGTTTGATATGAAGATGGTAATGATAAGAAGGACATATTTAATGAAACTGCAATAGATAGGTTTTTTTTGTTACGACGTATTAAGTGGAAGGCATAACAGCTTATTGCGGTGTGGATGAATCAATTTATCCATTAAGTTTCTCCATTGAATAAAGTGCCAACATCGGGTACGTAATGTGATACGTGAGAAAAGATCGATCTTCTCGCAGGTTCGATTACATTGTGAATGATTAAAGCATTAAGCATTATTAATTCAATCCAGTTTATACATAATATCGTATTTGTATAATTCTCCAATTGTTTGACGATTAATTTTATAATTTTAATAATATATAAACTTTGTGGAAGAAAGAATTTTTCATTCCAAGAGATACAAAGAAAAAACTAATTGAAGATAATCCTTTTTTCAGGCAAAAGAATCTATTTCAAATAACTCACCTAATTTAAGTGTCTAACGCTTTGTTAAAACATTAATAAAACATAATTAATTAAAAAAGATTTTATTGATTCTATTTGCATAATGCAATTCTGCATTTAAATTGAATGGTTTGACTTTATGAAAAAAGTTACACATATCAGTGAAGAGTTTAACGGTAATAAATCTAGTTTTTTTGTTATGTATATTTTCATAATTTGATGTTATAAAGTATGTTTATTTAAGTAAAGTCAAAATGACATGAACAAGCTTTTGACAAGTGTTTTCTTTAACGACGTAAAAAATGGGACTAAAGATAACCGTGACCTCATAATGCATCGTAAATGCAATAACGTTTAGTATAATTTGCGATTTAGCACGGGTTAACGATTGGCGAAATGCTGCATCAACACTGTAACATTTGTAACATGTCTTGAAGAAACAAAGTAATCAAAATTTGAGGATGTATATAAAACCAAAATTTATAAGCATTTTTTAAACATGTCGATTTATTGTCAGTGATTTATACAAACATTAAAGATCCTTAAGAATTAATTTTATTTTATTTATTATAATTAAGCTATTTCAGAAGTGTAATAAAGCATCGTTCAATTTATAAATTAATAATTCTTTAATTTTCTAAAAACGGCTATATATTTGTTAAACAAAAAAGATGAATATACAAAAACATGAAGTAAAATTCAATACAAGATTCTTAATGCAAACCAACGAGGTGTAATAAAACCTAATATCATGATGTAAAATATCAATAAAGTTCAACAGCATTCAATAAGTTCTAATTGGAAAAACTCTTATATACAATACATATGCTTTTATCAAAGTAAATAATACTGCAAATGATTGAAAGTGACATAGTATTTGAGTGTTACTTATGAAGTCGCTCTAAATCATCCAAAATTTATAAATTAAAATTAACAAAAATTAATGAAATCATCTAATTTTATTTTTATATTGATTTCAATTTTGCGACAAAAAATACGTAAATTCTGGGAAACAAAGTGCGGTGGTTAGACAATTCAGCCATGGTAAAGGGATCTACTTACGCATTGAAGAATTGCATGCATTTATCCGGACTTTGGAATACGTATGCATATCGCATGCTGACATTCAGCATGCGAATATCATTTGCGCCGCGAAACAGTAGAGGCCCCGGCCTTATCCTCGTTACTTAAAAAATGACGATTTATTCTCGTGCGTCTCAAGTGCGACATTGTCCAATATTGCATATATATGTAAATATAATATAATAGCATATAAACTGGTTTATGCGATACATGGAATGAATATGTAACAATACACTCATCAGATATTTCTCTGACGATTGAGAATACGTTCGAATTTATTTTTCTGTTTATAACAGTGAGAGGATAATATGCACTTATCTAATCGTTTTAATTGCCTTACATTACGTAATAATTATTTCACTTACGGCGGTGCAATAACATCACTTGCTTTCTGATGACTCGTTCGTGATTTAATTAAATGCCAATATGCTTGACTTCTTTGACTTGAGTTTCGAAATCACGTGATTTTTTTTCTTACTCAAGTTAATCAACCGTTTAAAAGTCAATTTCTGCGATCTTAAGTTTTTGCGCATACCATTTTTTTCATTTTCGAATTCTAATGTCTTTTAAGACAAGTTAGAGTAGAGATTTGTAAAAAATATTGAAAGCAAATAATGTAAAATATCATTAAATTTCATTTATAAGAATATATTTTTTTATAAGAAACTGTGTGTTTTTAAAATGGTATGAATTATTGTAATGAAAGATGTGAATATGTAACTATATTGTATTGTAGATGTTTTGATTATGTGGATGATTGTTGTTGATCAATCAAGATCGTTCATTCATTATAAAAACACACAACTTTCAAAATATTTTTCTTTCATTTAAAATGATAATATTTAATTATATGAGTAAACATGAAAGATCTCAAATAATTAGCAATTGCTATGTTCAAAATACAACAATTTATTTAAAAATTACCAAGAGTCCAGTAAACTTCCATTTGTCTCAAGACTTCGTCGACTGATAAGGATTTATCGACATTCGATAATCATTTCTGTCTATATTGATATGACTTTTGATATTAATAATAACATTAGAAACACACAATTATGTTATAATTCTGTTAATGTGCCGTATTACTATTAGAACGTCACTTTTGAATGGCTTTTCAACATTGAACTACTTGTAAGTCAATAGATTGCACTGGTCTACACCAATGTAATGCTTGCGAGTTAAAAGTTATTTGCTTAAACTCATTTACTGGATATCGACTATGTTTACATAATGAAATCACTATTCAATTTTGCGAAGATAAGAAATAAAGAATTAATTTAATAGTGTAGAAAATGAATAAACCAATTTTATTGTACAAACTTTGATCAATTTTGAAATAAAAATTGGATTTCAGTGAAATTTTTATATTTAATTATATCAGACAAAAATTATGCATTATTTTTTTAAATTTTTACTACAAAGATCAATGGTCCTTGCAAAAACGATTGCATTTCAATATTTCCTATTATTTTATATAGAAAATTTTTTAATGGATCAGTCTTTGTAAGAACCACAGATAAATAGTGAAAAAATACATAATTTTATATAGTAAATGTTTACATTTTTTATTAATACAACAAATTATTACGAATATAAAATAAAAAAATAACAAACGTTTTGGCACACTCTTTTTTTTATGAATTTTTCAAAAATAAGAATTTATTACACATTAATAAGTAACACCGGTGAATCATTTTGTACACATACGGAATACGACTGACAAAATTGCATAATTTTATGCAGATTTTAAATATTCCTCTATTATTACTTCCTACTTTAAATTAAAATACTGATAAGAATCGTATAAAAATCTATTTTGAAGTTAATAAATAACAAAAGTAATACATTATACAGACAACGATTGAATATATGAAAAAAATGATTCATATTTCGATTATTCCGTAATTGTTAAGTTATATAAAAATGAATATTTTGAAAGATAATTCAAATATATACAAAGCAAACTTTTATTTTTTAATAAAAAATATAATTCTCATAACAATTATAAATAAAAAAAAAAAAAAAACAATATATTAGAATTATAAGTAAAAAAATTAAAAATAAATACTATAGAAATTCATAAATAATAACATTCAACATAGACTTTCGTTGCTTCATTTATGCATTAGATTTTATGCAATAAACTACAATTTATTTTGAAAACTTGTTAAAAAATATAAATTGGCATTTGTTGAACAATTCTTAAACATGACAATTTGCAGGCTACGCAAAGTACGTTTAAAGAATTTATTTTGTACGATCGTATGTGTGGAATTTGATCGTTTGAGTGATTCTTACATTTGAAAGGTTGATATGTATGGGAGGGAAATAGCATATGATCGAGCGGCGAAGACTGACTTTACGTAGTGACGCGTGTCCGGGCCGTTGGACTGGTTTTTGCTCTGACGTACTGGTGGTAGACCGCTTGGCACCTCGCTGATTATTATTCTCGTCTAGTCGACAAGTTTCGAGGAACTCCGTTCTCTGCCGAGCGATGCCAAGCATTGCCATTCTCCGATTGCTACGCGAAGGAGGTTATTCAAGAAAAATCACTTCAATGATTGCAAGGCGGAGAAAACATTTTTTGCCGTTTACTTGTCCAGTTTCTGTCACGATTTCAACGTTCAAACGATCGTTTTCTTTTCGTTCATTTTTTTTTTATAGATTTTTTCAATGAAACTGTGGTTTGAATTATCGTCAAATTTATAATTAAACTTGCAAATAATAAAAACATTTAAATATAATATTTAAATACATTTTTTTAAATGGGCAAAAGTTTCATAATATTACCGCAAATAAAAATGAATACAATCAGTGGAAAAAATTTAATTCAAATATGTATGTAGCAGAAAAATTACAATTTGTTTCAACATTAATTATCATTAGATGCAAGTTTAAACATTCGAAAATGTATTAATAACTGATATTTATATTTGCATTTATCAAATTATTTATAATAACTTCGTATTTTTTTTCTGAATGTAAAAGATGGTTATACATATAATAGACTCTTATGAAGTAGTAAGTTCCGAGTGTGGTCAGCCTAGGTCAATGTTGATTTAATATCGGATGGAATTCGAATGTAATTTTAAAAATGCATATAATAATAAATGTTTGAATTACTTTTTAAAAAAGTTTTTTTCGAAAAATGTCGCTGAAAACCAAGCAAAATGAATCATTTTAAGTGTTGGCGGAATGTCGTGGATAATAAAGAATTATATAACAATGAAATAAGATGATCACGATTGTTTCAACGCCTGTAGCTGCAAATTACATTGCGACAAAACAACGTAACAATTATTGCAATTGAATAGTAATTATATATTGTTTGTTATACGTACGGCATTTGCGTGTGTGAAACAAGAATTTAATAACGTATGAAAATTGCACGTTAATTAAGATTTTAATATAAAAAGTAAAATTATAAGTAAGATTTAGCGGTGATATAGGAAGAATTAGTATAAAAGCATATTATCCACACATTCCTCAATTGTAATATATTTAAAAAATTATTTAATTGGTCATTAGGAATATGAGAAAAAAACAAAAGTCTTCTCTCAAGTGGATTATTTATTTAATTTTCCAAGCTTTTCTAAGCTTGGAAGTGGATTCTCAAGTGGAAAATTAAATAAATAATCCACTTGAGAGAAGACTTTGTTTTTTTCTCATATTCCTAATGGCCAATTAAATAATTTTTTAAATATATAGGAAGAATATTGAAGAAATATATTTCGCGTAAAACATGTATTGAAAAAGTAGAAAAGTGAAGTTTTTTACTATTTGCTCATAATATATAAATGTTTAAAGTAATTCAAGTCATTTTTTTAATTAAAAAAGCGAATTTACTTCTTTCTTAACATTTACATGAAGTAAATGTTAATTTAATAATAATTTAAACATTTTAATCAATTTACTCTGTGATAATCAGTATTCTTGGCACACGAAATAATTTTCTTTGCGAACTATACATATGTTTAATATTTAAACGTTGTCGTCAGGTGATTTATTCAAAAACACATTTATTTAGCGAAATATATGATTAACTTTATTAAATTAAAAAAATGTATACTTATCAGTTTCATAATATTAATTTTTATTTAAATAAAATTTTAATTTAAAAGGGAAGCTATAATTTGTTACTTAATTTTGGGAAAATAATGGTAATAAAAGAATTATATTCAAAATAAATGTTTTTAAATTATAACGCAAGCAATTTTTAGTATGTCGTAAAGTTTAGCGTAAGTATAAAATATTAGAAACATTAAAAAATAATATAATTCAAACTAACAAGGTAAAAAGACTAATCTTGATCGGCAGTCTTTGGTGGCCATGTGATATATTTAACTAATGGAAAACGAAGAGTAGGAAGTGCGATTCTAAGGAAGAATAAGAGGACCAATTCGAGGTTAAATCATATATTTATAGAAATAAAATATTTCACTTAACCTTCAATGTGATTCGTTTAATATTTGCATTGCATTAGTCTATAAAACTGCTGATATAATTATACCGATTTCTTGTACCTAACTTCGAGATTTTTATTAAAATGTAATGCAATGGTTTAATACATTAATTTTTTAAAGTTATTTTATCTAATAATACGAAAAATTCAAAAGAAACTTTATTTAAAATTAGATAAATAATTAATTGAATAATATAAAGTGTGTTTGGCGGGTCATTTTTGGATATTTCTTAGTATTACTTACAATAAATATACTTAAATAACAAATAATAATTATATCAAAATACAATACTTTTTAAGACTCATTAAATAAAATTCAGTAACAAAAAATGTAAAATATATTTAATGACGTATTAAACTGAATTGACGATATTCGTGTGACTCTTTCAATTTTTTACTACCACTTTTGAACAAATTAGACCAATCACAATCCTGTATTTTGTAACAATATGACTTTTGATAATAGCTAACTTTACCATGATACAGGATATTTATCAAAAGGATATCCTAATTATTCTCTACACCTTTTTGAACATATTAAAAAAAAGAAAACGAAATCGGTCAAAAATTGTGGTACCAGGAACATTTTAAAGTCAGAAAAATCAAAAAAACAAATATCTGAGATAATCACGTTTAAAGTTTTACTTGCGGGCTTTTAAGGTTTTTGCGCTTCGCCGAAAACCTTAAGAAGGCAATGATTGTAACATAATTTTCAAAAAACAAGTTTTCCACATGAAAGAGGATACTTCGAAGTATTAAAATAGACAATAACATTTTTTTCATTTTTTCGTAATTTTCCATCATTTTTCACTGAGATGTCCCCTTAAATGAGAAATAAAAGCTTAATAATAATAAATAATATTTCATTTTGATTGAAATATTCATTATTTGCTGAAAACATTATTTATCATTATATCAGTTTTATCAATTTTATAAATTTAAATTATGAAATTACTGTTACATTTATACCAACATATGATTCAATAGTATACATATATTTATTAAGTGATAGTTTAATTGTATTTCATCTTACATTAATATTTCATATTTTATAGTAAAAAAGTATACATTTAATTTAATATTGCCTGCGTATAAAAAAAATGATCAGTTCTATTTCATCATCGTCATCATCAAGTTAAATAAACAATTAAATTCGATGGAATCCCATTGGCCTTTATTTATAGGATTTTTCAATTTACCGGCGGGCATGCAATGAATTTGATTCGCGCATAATTTGGATTGAATAAAAGTACATGATCGACGTGATGACGCTATTGGTCGTTAAGTCTGTATGCAGCGGAATGTGCCAAGTACGAAGCGATACGCTGAATTGGGAAGAATTTATTTCAACGAGCTGAGTCCTTGAAGTGGAACCGGCGGAGGTGAAAGAGGAACGTTGAGCATACGAACAGCGAGGCAAATACGCGAAACCAGTATCGTAGTTGAGGATAGAAGATGACGGGCAAGAACGAAGAGAAAAAGTTGCGTGAAAAAAGAAAGAGCGAGACTGGAGCGTTGCATCTGTCAAGCTAGCTGACTAGACAGCGTGGCAGCAGAAAGTCCAATCCAAAATAAGAGGAGTGTTGAGTACGTACAAGCATATCCTTACGCGTGTACAACACACACTACTTAATATTAATCATGCACAATGACATTGCTCAAGATAATTATATGACAATTTTTATTTTAATATCAATTATTTCAGCACACGTATAATCCAAGAATTTTATCCACAATGATTATTTACAATGCATAATCGAAGTTTAGGCAATGATAATTATATTTTAAATAAAATACTTTGTTTAATCATTGAAAGATTTTATTTATACAAACAATACTTTTTTTTACACGGAGAATGTAAAAAACGACTAAATTTACACTTTTTAGTGTAAATATAAATGAACTAAAAAAAGTGTAAAGAAAAAAAATTACACTTTCGAAACTTAGAGGTGTATCTAAAGTACACAATACAGAAGAAATAAACTGTGCATTTATACTTTAAGTTGAATGTACGCACACGATCGAAAATATATTTTCAAAATATATATAAAATATATTTTTCTGAAAAAAATATATTTGCGGCAAAAAATTGTATAAATGGTATATATTTTGATATAAAACGTAAAATAACAAGAAATTATATATAATTATACATAATTCGAATGTATTTTCGTCCATGCAGGTATTGTAATTCGATTTGGAAATGTAAATTTACTTCCAGCTTACATCTAAGCTGCATTTATTTTTGGATTTACACTTCAAATCTCATTCAAGAAACACCGTAAAGTGATGTGAAATAATAATTGTTATAGTATACAAATTGCATACTATAATTTTATTGTCTATTCAAAATATACTTGAGATAAATGATGTTAGAATATAAAGTGAACTGAAGTAACACTTTAACCCCTATGAATGAAAATATATCGAAATATATATACAAGATATAGAATGTATATTTCATATATATCCAAAATATATATTAAGGTATTATGGCTGTAATAACGACTGCATTGAGATATTTACCAATTATAGTTTAAATGAAAGATAATTCAATATTATATTCACATGATTTTTTTCAATATTTTTTACCGAGTGAATTTTTAAGATAATTCAATTTGAATGTTTAGATTTTCCTATATCGATGCATTGGTTAGAGTAGCGCC
>JABFPJ010006770.1:0-10570 GCA_022817425.1 Gryon sp. ZL-2020 | reverse complement strand
AAAAATTTGTAAAAACGCAATAATTTTTACTGAAAAGTTCAGTAATTTTTCGCGAAATTTTGCATCTGTCCCTGTATTACTGAAAGTTCAGTAAATTTTCAATTTTAAACAATAATTTTTATATTAATTCTGCTCTGCGTGTAATATTAATTTGAGCTGGTAAGTATATAGTATTATAAGTTTGAGTTCTTGTGCAAATGCAATCTTGTAAGAGTGAAACCACATAGTATAGGAAAATAACATTTAAAGTTAAACCAGCTTTACTTCAGTACATTGCAAGTTAGTCAATGCAGTAACTGCTTCAATATTGATGTTCTTAAAGAACATTCATGCAACTTTGACTAATCAGTCTTATTTGACTGACTTTAAATAATTTTAGATAAATGATGAAATTTAATTTAATATTAAATGTTAATTGAATAACATTCATCACATTATCTATTAATCTAACTGCATCTAGATGTTATAGTTATTTTGGTGATCTATAAATATAAATATGGTTTATATAGAATTCATACATGATTTATTTATGTAATTTATATAATATTTATATGTATATATTTAATAATTATATGTATAATATTATATACATATAATATATAGTATAAGTTATATAATAACTTTACATAAATATCATAAAAATTGAAAAATTAAAATTAAAAAGTATATTTTGAACATTTGTTATTTTTCCATGGAAGAACTAAAAAATAATAGAGGTAATCTTTGTTACAGATATGTCCGCCTTTTGATTAGGCGATGAGAGCGCCGTCATCCCACGTTCAATTTAACGAATTGTGTCACGATGACACAAGACACTTTGCTCTTACATACAAAAGTTTATTAAAATTTATGCAAGAACTAAATAATTAGGAAAAGAATATATAAATACTATATACATTCTTCACATTACCAAAACCAAATTATGTTATATATACACGAAAAATAAACAAGTAGCAAAAATTATTAAAGTTTTAAGAAAAATGAATAAAATGTTAATAATGTGTACTAAAAAGCTCTAGTAATCGTGATGTATCCTGATGTTTTTGAAATAAATAATATATCAAAATAAGAAAAAACATAATAAATTTTAAGAAAAAACGTTGGAAATTCTACGTTTTGCAGTTTAAGGTGATTCTTCAGCTATGTAAGAGCAAAAAGGATAGAGCTAATGGTGACTCCATTAGTGAAAAAGAGAAGCAGCGAATTCGGCTAAAGAATCACCTTAATTTCTTGCATTTGACAAACTAAACGGCGTTACAGTATGGTTATACTATTTGCATGGTGACCCCCTCGATCGGCTTGGATTATGATACATATATATATATATAACATATCAAAATCCAAGCGGATCTCTAAGATACATCACGTTTATTAAACTATTATAGTAAAATTTATAAAATGGTAAATTGATTGATAAATGAAATCAAATTATTTTTATTTATCAATCAATTATATATTTCAAAATTATTATTCTACGCATATTTTTCAATAAAAATATGTGTAGAATAATTGTAAAAGAATTCCTGTGCATCCTTAGGTATAGAACAATGTATGACGATGAAACCTTAGTTATTTTGTAATCTGTACATATTATTTTTATATAATAATAAAGTCTTGAACGAGCAACGAAATCTTTTTTGAAGTAACATATAATCATGGCACGTGTAAATTTTATTTTAAGAACTTTGATTAACTTACTATGTATATACTTATTGTATTGCACCTACATTATAGCAACAATTTCAAGTTTATCTATTAAAAGATAAACATCATGAGTGTAAAATTTCATCTATTCATCTGTAATTTATCACAACATTATTTTAAATTGCTTGATTTTTTATAATATTAAATATCAAATTCCATTCTTTTTGATAAAGTGAAAAGATAAACGATTCAAATATTATTATTTATATCAATCAAACATTAAATTTATATATTTTACTTAATTGTTTCAATAATTAAATAAAATCATGCGATTGTGCACTATACGTCAATTGAGAGGAAAGGAAAGAAGGGATAACGTGATTATTAGACGTGTAGAATTAAAAAAAAATGTATTACTTCTATACACTTGACCATGCGACGATTGGCTGAAGGAGGTCTTCAAACAGCTGAATTGCCATTATTCGGTGCTCAGCGTCATTACACGAATGTGTAATGACGTTTGTTTGAGCACAAGCAACCGTTACAAGATAAACATAATGGAATTCTTTTCATTTAAACTCTTAAACGACTGCATGCTGTTGTAGTTTTGCTTTAATGAATTTGATCGTTTTTCCAAGAGTTTTCTCAGGAAAATACAATTTAAAAAGTTCTTATTTCATATGTAATTTTCTTTATTTATTGTATGTGTTTATTAAACATTATTTTACGTATATATGAAAAATATCTGTAAAATAATAAGAATTTGGCTCTTGTTTGCGTCATAAAAAATATGATAGGAAACTTCTAAATCCAATGCATTTTTTTAAATAGAACATTATTTAAAGAGTTGTATTTCAACGTTTATTTATTGATTAATATACTTTAATATATGTTTTAACGTCAGTTGTGCAAATATTACAAAAAAATGTATAAACAGTATTTACATTCAAATAATCATTTTATATGAGTTTTTTCGTTTCTCATGTGTTTACTGAATTTTCTGTTACAAAATTATATGTTTACTTCTCAAATATAAATATACCTTAGCAAGCATTCATTTATATTTAATTTGATTTAAAATTACTTGAGCTAAGGAATAACTTAAATTATATAAAATTAATTTACTTGTATATTTATGGACTTAAACATATTTTAAATGTAATGTTACATCCGAAATGTAAAACTTTTAAAATAACTTCCTCTCTTAAAATAACTTTTTTCCAGAACAGATTTTTTGGAGATTACATGGCCTTTCCAAAGTATCAAATTTCAAAATTAATGATTGCCAGAGAGCAACTGTTATTGATCGTCGAGATGTATGTATTTAATTAAATGACCGCCTGAGGTTGTGGACAAGAAATTAGTGCAATTACGAATTACTGTTGCGGTGGGGAATTGACTGGGATGGACAGAAGACACAGTGTTAGAGACGAGTCAGTCTAAGACGCGTGAAATAAGTTTATGTTAAAATTTGTCTCGGTTGCGCTAGTTACTTTGCACCATGGCCGAGGAAACCGATTCGAAAGGCCTTTCCTCGAAATTGAAAAGTTATTTAAATGAAGCACCCTTCTTTTGTAAAATCATAGAATTGGTAAGTTATTCTAATAGAAGTTAGAATAAAAAAAGATAAAAAGAATTACTTTTTTAAGAAAAGCAAAATACTCATAAAGTTGTCAATTACATTTGCTTAAGGTAGGAGTAGCGTTAGGGAGCGTAATTTTAGGGTTCATAACTTTATTTACAGATAAAAATTGTATTATTTGATTTAAATATTCATGAATAGTTCAGATGAGTATTAAAATTTATTTTTTACATATAAAGTAAAAATGTGTAAGAAAACAGTATAATTAGACATACACAAAATTGAGGGCCCTTGTCGAAATAGCGAAAAACGCTGGGTTTTGCACTTTGACTTTTGATAACTATGAAACTAAACGGTGAATTGTTTGAGTTTTTGGATAAATTCTTCTTTACTATAGGTATCGTGTTTATTTTAATTTTCGTTCAAATCTGACTATTAGTAAACGAGTTATTTCAAAAATTGTATTTTTTTCGGCCCTGTTTTCTATACTCATAAAATTTTGTGTTATTGTAACTTCGTTATTAAATTTATCAACTTTGATACGGTCAATGACTCTATAATTTTGTCAATTCGTAAATAAGTTTTTGTAGAATGAACTTATGCATTTTCTGAAAAATTGGACTATTTTGAGTTATCGCTACTCCTACCTTAACACAAATTTGCGAGTGTTTATAAAAGTATTTATTTAGGGTAAATGCACCAAACCATTTGCAAGCGTGGTATACCACGCTTGCCAACAAGTCTCTTTGCCGATTTGTATCATAAAATATCTGGCACCATTCACGAAGATTAATTAATTAGTCAAGTCAAATTGTATGCAATACATTAGTTTAATTAATTTATATTGAGAATAAGTAACTACGGGATTCCCCGATCAATTGATTTGTTATCTATTTTCAGGTATTCTGCGTTATAACAATAGGACTCATAATAGACCCTTACAATAACAACATGCAAGAAGACCTTAATCATGCTGGAATTGTTTACGTTGCAATTTGTGGTTACATACTTATTAATTCGATTCAAATATACTGTTATCTTATAGGCGAGAAGATGCCAAAACAAATGGTAATTTTTTACTAAAATTATATTTTAATCCCATTTTTTCTTTTCTTATAACATATAGAACTTATTCATTTGTCATTTTTAAGTGATAGAAAAAATTCGTTTTTTATACGCTTTTATAATATAAATTCAACATTGTAAGTTTCATAGTTTACGACAGAAAATCCAAAACAGTTCATTGTCATCAGAAATTCAATCAATGAAGTTATATCATAAAATGACTGTTTATTTTTCACATCAAAATTGATATTTGATATTATTTTGCTACCATTCATAATAATTCAACGAAGCATCCATTACTTTTATTTTAATCCATTCAATAAATTCTTATAATTGATATATATATTTCAAAGAAAATGAATTAATAATTCAACGGAAGATCGTCAAACATTCAAATTTCAATGAGTGCGCGCGATTTTCTTTTATTAAAACGCTATCGAACGTAATCTCCATCTCTTTCGTGTCTCTCATTTGTCCTGCTATTGAGCCATTTTCATTCACAAGATTTGCTTTCCGTTTGAAACGGGAGATTTCGCTGTAGCAAATCGAGTCAGGTCAATGAAGTCGTCGATAAAATTCAAGCATACATCTCGTTTGCCCGTTTCACCCGACCAATCCAATTAGAATCGATTTTGACATCGAATTATCCCCCTTTTAACTAACTGCAAGTTGAAGTGTCTTTTGAACGTGTTTACGGTTTAGAAGTATCTTCTAAATGTATTTAACGTTTAGTTTAGCTTGTTTGTGCAAAAAGTGAAACTTTTTCATGCGTTGTTGTTTCTTTCAGGCTCTAATCTTCTCAGGAATGGGTGCTATTTTGTGTCTTGTTGCGGGTTCAGTGCTACTTTACGACTGGGACAACTTTCAATCCAACTTGATCTCCAAGTATCTGCAACAGTACCTCAATCAGATGATCGCCAGTGGAGTTTTCGCTATCTTAGCTGGACTAACTTTCGTGCTGGATACTTATTTATTAAAAAAAATTGAAGAATAACTTTCTTTTTCCTTCAAAATCAAAATTAAGTTTTCTCTCGGGAGATTTGTCTAAAAGTTTGAAACTTAAACAGACAAAATATATACATATATGACTACTTAATAAAAATTTAATAAATGTTTAATTCAGATAAAAGTTTTGATCAATTGTAAATCATAAATTTTTTAATTATGATTTAAGTGATTAATTTCAAGTAGTTTATAATTGGATATTAAAGTGTGTTATTAACAAGTTATTAGTATTGCCAATGTATTCTCCATTGAATCAGAATAACTTCGTCGTTTGTGTATGTTAAACCTTGAGTTTAATTATACGAAATGTGCTTTTCTAGGCAAAAGTAACAATTTAAAAAATATTCTAAACTAAGCCAATTGATTGCTGTGACTCATATTCTTAGGTTTCAATCATCTCCACGTATTTAAATAATTCAGTTTTATTTTTAACATTAAACGTAACCAGCTGAAAATTTCTATTATTTCATGACTTTACATGGAATGTGAACTGTTTTACTATTTATTATACTTATTCTATTATTATAACTCTTACAAATACTCTTTTGCTTTGAAAAAATGTTATGTATATAACTTATTGATTGAACATCAAACATACGTTTCGATATTTTTCGATTTCGCCATTCACAAATGAGAGTTAATTAGCGGAAAAATGTATTTTTCTTGTAATCCACAAGCAGTCCTCATAAAAATATATAAAACACTTGTGCATTTAAGAATATTCGAACAAAAATCTACAATCAATCATGTGTAAACATTCGATAACTTTATCGTTACAAAATAAATGTTTTTTTATCAAAAAATCACACTTAAATAAATAAATATATATACGTCATCATGTCAAATCACTCATATTATAACCAAAATTGAATGTAAAGTCTGTTGATAAAAAACTTTTAAAGAAAATTAATTTAATTAGAATTCATGCTTGTAACTGTTATAACAAACGTGCTTGCACTAATAAATGAAATACATTTTATAATGCGCGCGTAATATTCCTCTGGTAACAAATATTATAACATATAAATGTACGTGCATTATGCAAGCTTTTGAATAAACATCAGCGTATTTCAATGAAATGTAATTATTAAATCGGTTATTTCAGTTGAATCAAACCTCAACTACCAAGATATTTGCAGTAACGATTAAACAATCAGTGTTAAATATCAAGCTGACATTTTATATTAAAATTTAATAAATATTTTTTTATTTTGTATTTTTTTATCCTCAAATCGTTCATATATGTATATTTTAAATCATGCACTGCAAAAACAAGTGTCTCGCTGTGAGACATTTTTGAAGATTGAGACACCAAAAGTACCTCAATGTGAGATATTTATGATAATTGAGACACTAAAAATGTCTCACAGTAAGACACTTGTTTTTTCAGTGTGTTTAATGTTTTATGGATACATTGCAACACTAAAAAAGAACGTATAGGAATTTTTATAGGAAAAAGTATAGGACTTTTTATAGGAAAAAGTCCTATACTACCATCTAGGAAAGAAGACGTATCTTGTCACATATTCAAAAAACATGTCTATACCAATATAATATAAATTGCAAAAGTCTTAACAAAATTTTTCAATAAATAAATAATGAAATGAATAAAGGATGGAAAAATCCCATATTGATTTTAACATCAATATGGGATATATCATATCCCATCATCATATCAATATTTTTAACTAATGTTTAACATTTGTTTTTAATGATTAAGTCAAATGTAACGAAACGTTTATATGGCTGCCTTTAATCGCATTGCTTGCGTAATGTTGATGTCTGATGCGGCATTTTCCTCGTCCCGGTTACATTTCCTCTCTCTCTCTCTCAATGAAAATTACATCGCCAAGGGAGGAAGTGCGGTAGCGCGTCCTTGCTCAACGTAAGTCCATTGACATGAGTAAAATTTCAGTGGCTCGAGTCCAATTTCGATTTCTTTCAGCTCACGTGTTTCCTACTCAGTTGTATCGCTTTTTCGACTTCTCGCCACTGCAATATGCTGGTACATTTGTTTCAAGATTAAATGTATGGTTCTTTACTTATTTGCATGAATTATTTATTATTCTCCATTAATCATAATATTCTACATATATGTATTGAATCATATATGAAATACTTTTTAAATCGTTCCAAATTTATAGAACATACAAAGTGATACATTGTAAAATCTTTTGATACGGACGTTTAGTGACTGATAGTGAAATAATAAAGCGTAATTTGAGTCTGATTGTTTTATGAAATTGATAGCATTGAGCTATTTATAATTGCAAATGTCGTTTTTAATCAAGAAAATCTTATGTATTTGTGGATTTTATATTTATGCATTCATTTACTATATTCTCGCCATAATTAAACTATTGCATATTTTTAAATAATACATTTCAATGTTTTTAACAAATCTTTCAGTTTTTTTATATAAAATTTAAAATGAATAATTAAAATGCAAAAATGTGAAACTTTTTCTTTAATTTTCTAAATAAATTATGTAATTAAAATACTGAATTGCGAAGTATTTCATTTCATTTGATCATATGATTTTGAAGTATTATTTTCTTGTTTCGTTATTCCATGATTTTCCACATTCAATTTCTAAATTTAAGTATTTTTTAATACATATATTGTCCTTTTACTTTTATTAGCTTATTGATTAAAGCATAGAAAGTCAATTCTCGAAATGACTTTTGGAATATTACTTTTCGCAACTAAATTAACATATTGATTAACAAATATTTGCTAATTAAATAGTTCATACTTAGTCACATAACACTAATTCTCTTTTAAATGAAAATTGGAATTCAACTACTGTTTGATCAAACAATCTACGTCACATATAAAAAACAAATTTGTATACTAATATGTAATACATATTATATTATTATTCCACGTCAACATGACAGCGTTAGAATATTAATATATTTTGTTGGTATAATCATATTCAGTGTGTAATATCCTAATATCCATGAAAATAATCAATTTTCATAACATTGATGAATTCAAAATTACACTTTTATACTATATGACTTTTAAATTGTCATTTAATGACTGTTTCTTTAATAATTACAACATTACTTATAATTAAGTATGTTCTCTTTTCATAGAAAAGCCCGTAATTTGTTAACTAATTTTTTAAAAAAAGGGCTTTATCAGTATAATTTCCATCAATGTTTATTAATTAATAATTATAATAATTGATGGAAATATTTCGTTTTTTATAGTTTAATTGAATCATATTTTAAACAATTTTTTGTATATATTCCATATCACAATATCCAAAAACGGTCAACAGATATTTTCGTTATTCATCGAATTCTGACATGACGTTTTATGGTAATTCAATCAAGAAAGAAAGTTGCAATTTCTCGAGTCACTTAAGTTCATACCATTGAATTTTTGACCTTGACACACCACCACGTTTATTAACTCGCCTACATATTAAAAATGATTCTATTTCTCAACACAATCACACAATTTAACAAAATTCATTAAGAAAAAAAGAAACTTCTCGTTGTCATTACTAATTTTTCTGGAGCCTCGAACGGTCATTCCTGAGCCGGATTTTATCACAATTTATCACAATTGACACATTGGATTATATCTTTTACTATTTTGCTTCAGTTATAAACTTATTTTATCTTTTTTTTCCTTAGCTATTTTCAAATTGAAAATGTATAAAACGAAATTGATTGTTAATATGACATTATTCGGCAAGTTATCGCGCTAAGTTATCGGAGTGTCGCGACGATGCGTGTATCCGCATTGATAGTCGGCGCAGAGACTGATAGCCGGCGTGCACAGAACAGCGTTCTCACTCAGTGGTAGAATCCTACTACCGACTTTTTACACCCTTCCTTCCGTATATTTTCCTTCGCAACTTTTCGATCGCTGCAAATGGATTCCAAATTGCATCGACATAATTTTACTTATATATAAAATAATATCTAATCATCGTAAGACAGTTTCACTTACATTACCGAAAGAATTTCTCTCGGAAGAATTTTTGTTTAAAATTCAGTAATTAATGATAACTAATGATTTTATCTTTACACATTTGATTATCATGATGTTTTCATGAAAAAATGTACAATTAAAGTACAGACATAAAAGTTAATGAATATATTTTTCATTTTCATGACTTACGCTGTGAATGATGAAAATGTTACAACTTTTTGCTATGTCATACATTTCAAATGACAAATACATAATGAAATGTGACGCGTTAACGCAAAAGTTAATTAAAAAAAATATCACTTAATTAAAGTTTCTTATAAATCGTCGAAATGAAATTTAAAAGCTATAAAATAGATTTTAATGTAATTTGGAAACATGAAAATATGTCTTCGAAATGAAATATCATTTTATGTTGGAAAATACATTAATGGCTTTCAAGACGGCTTTGTATTATTTTCGATAATTTTTTTAGCTGCAAAAATTGAATTTAAAGTAAATTTATTAATGTAGTTATTATAATAACTACATAATAATTATACACTGTATACAGTGAACCTTTGAGACTATTCTATGATTTTTTAGGCAAAAATTGTATTACTAACACATTCGAATTTTTTGCAACGAATTTTTCTTTAAACATCATTTTTGCAACTAAAAATATGTAAAACAATGTAACTTATACGATAACTTTTTTGTATCTTTTATAATCTATCGGAATTTTAAATTAAATGTTTCAATGAAGGTTTTCAGAACGAAAAAACGTATATAAAAACACCGAGTTATTTCATTTTCACGTTACTAAAAATAGCGTTTTTGAATTTGTTGTATTCACTTTAATTTTTTTTAAATATTAAAATCACAATTTCATGTTAGTTTGATATTCTAAAAATGACTGCTGCATGAATAAATTATAAGCATATTTTTCATTTTTAATTGAAAAAAAAGAATCATTAAAGTAAATGCACCAGTTATCGAAAATTTTCTGTCATTTTTTTGATTAGTTATTAAATGTTAAATTATTATAAGTAGAAAACGGTCCTCAATTGGTTCCCATTTCATAAGCTTTTATTAGACAGGTAATAAATACACTCAGAGACATTTGATATGATTTTTTATTACAAAAAATATCAATTATGGAATATAAAGGAAAATAAACACATTTTTCGTTACTCAGCCACGAAAAACGCACTTTTCACTCCTAGGAGGTTTTTGAAAAGTGCGTTTTTTCGTTCCCTCGTAACGAAAAATATCGTTTGCACCATGGGAGACAAACAGAAATCCCTTCCTCGTGCGATTACAAACCTCGCCTTCGGCTCGGATTGT
>JABFPJ010006769.1:0-10571 GCA_022817425.1 Gryon sp. ZL-2020 | reverse complement strand
CATCAGTACCAAATTTGTATTGAGTTAAAGCTGGGCCATAGTCCGACTGGCGTTATCATGCCAGTACTTATTCAGTACTGGAAAACTGTAGAATTGATGCAGGTTCAGTAATACCTGCCAGTATTGGTAAATCCGGCAGCGGTATTGTGCCAGTATTGGGCCAAATTGCATTTTCTTTCTGGGTTATTTTTAATGATATTGAAACAATGAACATTAAAACGCTTAATAAAAGGTAGAAGTTTTTAAGGCTTTTAATTAATATTCAAACCTTTTTATTATTTTTGTCATAAATTTATATAATTGTAATATATTTATTTAGATGCTTACGTAGTAATATAATATTATCATAAATATCTGATGGAAAAAATATTATTATTGCATTTGTGTTTATTGAAAATTCATAAAAAGGTAAAAAATATTAAAATAAGAACATGCGTTTATGATGGCTTTACCATTAATAGATTAATTCATTCAAATAAACCAGCCATCTGAACATAGCTATTAAGAGTAATCTTACTTTGTGTGCTTTACATATGTGCTGAATCGGTGAAACTTTTCATATCATAAACATCTGATAGAACATTAAGGTAATGGGTTTTAAGGACAAAAAAATGGTTTAACTTTATTAATTCATGTTAGAGTAAAACTAATGTAATCAGCAGAAAGTAAAAATACATAAATGACAATATTATAATGAAAAGTTGTTATCAAGATTTTTCAAATTTGACTTTTTGTCACGCGGTGCCGAAAGTGCAGTTTTTAGAACGAGTGCGTTTTTTAAAAACTGCATTTTCGGCTTCCTTGTAATAAAAAGTATCGTTTGTACCATCGGAAATAAACGGAAATTCTTTTTCCTTCAAGATTACATCCCTCGGCTTCGCTCAAGAAAAAGAATTTTCGATTTTATCTCCCATAGTACAAAATATACTATTAAATTGATTTGATCATAAAAAACAGAAATATTGAAACATAAACTCAACATACATTTAAATAAATTCATTTTAAAAGTACACCGACTACATTTATTTTTACAAGAAATTCTTACATGTAAATCTTCATGTAATTTTTTTGTAAATACACGGAAAAATATTTGGCTGGTATTCCTAAATATCTGTGTGATTAAAATATAATTTTATGTTTGAATTAACTAAATTGTGAATTTACTTGTTCCATTTATTATATTTTACTTGATTCACCTAAATGCTTATTTAAATTAAACAAATGAATTTTTAACTTAAATAAAAATTCTACTATCATTAGATAGAATTCAGTTATTTCTGAAGTTTACATGACATTTTTTCAGTGTAAATTTACATTCTTTTTTTTATGTAAAATCTCAACATTTGGTGTAAAATTACCGATTATTTATAGCATATCACAAAACAATGTTTAATTTTACATTTTTTTCAAAAAAAGCAATGTAAACATCCCATAAAAAAATGTTGGTATTAAGCGAGTGGTGACAAATGGCCGAAGTCTGGCACAGTACTGGCGAACAATAGTTAGCAAAATGTACTGTCTTGATACATATTTGCCGCAATAAATATACTGTCCCGATGGTAGGGCCAACGGTTGTCTATAGATCAATAACGTTCATTGGCAGTATACTTGGCACAGTATATACTTGTTGATACTTAAAATTTGTTTGAAATAAAATTTCAACGTCTAAAAACTGTACAAGATGAATATTAATTAAGTTATTTGTTTACATTAAGTGTTAATTACATACATATCAAATACTATAAAAGATAAAAAAAGCTATTAAGTCATTATCAAAACTATTTAATTTCAACCACAGGTTCAGTACTGACTCACTACTGGCTCTGGCCTAGAGCAAACCTTCAGCATGTATTCATCTTTTAGATAGAATAATTTCAAAGGCACCGTAGACCAGTGGTAAAGTACGAGACTAGTAACCTGAAAGACCGAAGTTCAATTCTCCTCAGAAAATTAGAAAAAATATCATTTACATTTTTAACAAGTAAAAAATTAATAGTAATATTAATTTGATACAGGAAAAAACAAATACGGACTAAAAATAGAATATATTTATTTCTTATTAATAAAAATTAATTGCAAAAACCACTGGCAGTCAGTACTAGGCCAGTATTGACACAGTACTAATTGCTAGCCGTTGATATCTGTAAAGTGCCAGAGTATATTGGTGTTTCATCCCAGTGCTGTGTTGTACTCCATTTACAACGGTCATCCAATGGTGACCAGTAAAGTGCCAGTGCTCAGCCATTCGACAAATTCTATTTGGGATATTACGTCATAAATTATGTAATTTTCATCGCCACGAAGTGTAAAAAGTAATCTATATTTACATTGTCTCGATTCAGTATAAAGACTAAATTTGAGTATACAAATTATTCAAATATTGGAAAAGTTACAAACGAAAGTTTTAGAATTTGGACTCTTCTCAAATTAATTAATATTTACCTGAACTACGTCTATAATTCTGCAAGGTTCGTGCCCAGACGTATTTACTCACGCAAAAGATGCGTACGTGATTCTACGCGTACATGCAATCATACACGTGCGTGCATATATCGATTGCGTAACAAGACGTGCTATTTGCCACCTGCAAGAGAAAAAGAGACTCATAAAAATGTCTTAGCCGTAGAATCGGCTGATTATTACACTATAATTAATGTCCTCAGTTATTTGTTATACGTTCACTTACAACGTATAAAGCTCAATTTTTTGCTAAAATGTTGTCATTTTAACATTTGTTTATATATACGCTACAGATTCGATAGAATTTATCGCGTATATACAAGGCATATTTCATTTATAACATAATGTGAAAAGCGTAACGGAATTGTGGTTGAAAGTGGTATTTCTCAAAATAATGAATTCTGCTGATTTATTTGTTTATTTATGGCAATTAAGCTTAGGAGTTATTTATCTTTTTCAAAGTTCAGCAAATTAATATTTCACCTATGAAAGGTGATATTTTGTTATTAAAACATTAATGCAAAATGAAAAATATTTATATTACGCAAATTGGCCAAAAAGTAAACGATTGTGCAATAGTATCAGATTTGCACAAATTTCATTTATTCATAGTTCATATAAAGTATTTGTTAATTTATTGTTTTTGTACGCATAGAATTTATTATTATTACACACAGTGAGATCTTATTTCAGTTAATAGAAAATTTATCATGAATTCATTACTACTTTGTAAAAATAACCACCTTGCAAATGAAAAAACTGAACAAATATATGATATTGACATTTTTTCTGACAATTTTTTTCCTGTCAATATCCGACTATATTTCATATGATATGTAAAACGAGCGAATATAACGTAAAAACTTTTACAATATTTATTCATTATAACGCGTTTCTAGATTGTACATATTCCCGATCGGATAAATTTAGCATAAAATCCGACAAACATTTCACTTTATACATACTTAATATATATTTGCAAAAATTTTTTTCATTTCTATTTCTGAGTTTGAATTAAGTCGTTCAATTATTTACCAACTAATATTTTCATGAAAAAATATATACGATTAAACAAATGATACAAACTATATATATATAATCGGATACTAATTAATCGGCAAAATATGCATTATTATAAACAAATTTAAAATATATTTCCGATTTATGTTGAAAATTGTGTATGAAAATTTGTCATAATTAAGGTTTAAAAATAGAATACAATTCAATATTTCGTGACATTATTTCTTGTGAATAAAAGGTGAGATTTCGCAGTGTCTTGCAGAAACGAAAGACGTTAATTGCTAGGCAAGTGAAATGCGTATATTCTCGGGTTGCAGCAAAACGAAAGGCTGTGTAATGCTTCGGGGAATAAAAGCGTGGACGGATCTCTTTCTTCGTACTCATTCAGGGTTGAATCCTTTCCGAAGAATTAAAATTCGCACGTTACTTCGTCACGCGCGCGCGTTCGAATTTCATCCGCCGCGCAAAGTCCGGCGGCTGCAATGTAAAACGTTTATACACCTCAGCGAGAAAAAAAGTTTTGCTGCTCATCGCGGTTCTGTCCAAGGACTCGATTCTGCGCTTGGCTTTCTTATAATTGCACGACTAACGCTCCTCTCCTAATAATAATTGTCTCATTACAAAGTCCATCTTATCCCTTGACTAAGATGACCGTAAACAAAAAGCGTATGTCGGTGCGCACGAATTGTGTATTCACCGAAACATTGTCATGTCCTGTGCAATACAATGTTGTTTCTTCTACCTTATCATTTATTTCGTAACTGTCATTATGCGAGGCGCAACGTGTTTATTTGCTTTCCCCATTACGCACTTTGGGTCTTCATTACTCCGTCGAGTTCTCTCATCTGCCGTTCTCTTTTTTCATCTTTGTGTCGTAAATTAAATTTTTGGTTATGTGGTGTAAAAGTTCTTTGCAATAAAATTAAAGACATTAAAGTAATCCATTTTTGGCATGTTTGGTGATTTTCATCTTTCTAAATAAACAAAATAAAAGTCTTTTAACAAACAGTAATTTCAACTGTTTTTCTCACGTAGAACAAAGTTAAATTGGAAAGTAATGTTTTTGAAAAACAATTTTTTGAACAATATTGTTAAGATAAATTATCGTATTTTGTAGGAAAAAATATTGAATTTCTGATAAAATTTCGGAGTAAAACGACAAATTTTTGCTGATAAATCAAGTAATTTTTTCATTATTCTAGATATGTCGGTATAGCATGTCTAATCCGACAAATCTAAAATAAAGTAATCCAGTAATTTTTAATGTAATTTCATATTGCGTGTTAAGGTATCCAAAGAGAGAAAACAATATGGCCCAATATTGGCGCAATATCGTTGTCGACATTGCCAGTACTGACGATAGTTCAGAAGCTGTATCAACTTCATTTAGGTACCGATATAGTACAGTAATACAATTGTGTCAGCATAGGTATTGTACTGATTTACTACAAGATTAATACTGGTATTATACAAAATTACCATGAAATCGGTAATAATTTTTTTAATTATAAACAAATAATTTATAATATTTCTTACATATTTTTAAATATTGTAATTATGATTTTCTTGTTACTACTTAATTTAAGTAGTAACAAGAACACCGGTCCCTCAGCTTACTAGTCTCGTACACTTTATCCACTGGACTATGACGCCTTCGAAAATAAACGGTTTAAATTTCTTCTTAAGTTGTTTCTTGGCTTTGGACGTAAACAAATATTGAATCAGTGTCGCAATAGTATAAGTACCAGAATAGTACTAATATACAACGGACACTTCTAGATAAGCAAGAAATAAACAGTGTTGATTCGTGCGTCAATAGAATTCATAGCTGATACTGATCCAGTATTTTGCGAAGAAAAAATTTTGTATAACTTTTCAGTATTTTTTCAATGCTGGGATTATATTAATAGATAGATATCAGACTATAAGCGATATAAAAATATTATTAGATTGTTAATCACTATAGTTAATCCAATAGATTAATCATATGTTTATATTTATACGACTTTTAGTTTACATAAACCAAAAAAAAATAATTTCTTTTCAATGAACTCATTATTTCTATTCAATGAATTCACTTCCATCACTGAAATCACTGGAATTCAGAAAATTCAGTGACTTCAGTAAAAATCACTAGTCATTGAATTGCCACTGCATTTTTAATTATACTATTAAATTATTTAACTGGTTGATGATCGCAGGAATTGTTTTATATATAATTCTGTATACACTTTGCGACGTTCGATCATCAATGGGTTAATCTTCCATTTGGAAACAAAATGCTGAATCTATATACACGATGTACGACTTTGATGCATGAGTCGGCAATATTTTTTATATTATTTATTCTACTGGTATGATTTGTTCATTCGTCTCATGCCAACACTGAGCTGGTACTAACAAAGCAGACAAAGTTGTGTTGATGTATAGTACTGAGCCAGTATCGACAATTTAAAGGAATCGCGTACTAGCCAGTATTATTTGTACATTACTTGTCAACCGGCATTTGTAGTACATTAATCTGTAATCTTTAATTACTGAACCAGTATCGATAAAGTATTGGATTCGCGCACTAACCAGTATTGTTTGTTTGTTACTTTTCATCTGGCATGTACTGTTCATTAGTATCATGCCAACACTGAGCCAGTGCTGACAAATCAGACAAAGTTGTGTTGATACATAATATTCAGCCAGCATCGACAACTTCCTGCCTTAATGTACGTGTCATGTACTGTACATTACTTTTCTACTGGTACTTATTATACATTTGTCTCTTGCAAATATTGAGCCAGGACTGAAAAAATTATAAAAAATGTTATCCGTATGTAATACTCAGTCAGTATAGGCAATATACTGTCTTAATGTATCTGTCAGTATTGTTTGTACGTTATTTTTCTATTGGCATATTTTGTACTTTAGTCTCTTGCCAATATTGAACCAATACTGAAAAATTAGACAAAATTGTATCGGCATGCGATACTCAGTCTATTTTATAAAAATAAGATGAAATTGTAACATATAATTGTTTTGATTAATTTATGTTTAATGTAGAACAATTTAGTTCGTTTTGGTAATTTAGTTAAGTCATTATTTGGAACATGTTTTATTGATTTCAAGTTGATTGAATTGTAGTATATATATACATTATATTTCCAACAAATTGCAATTAATTTAGTCTAGTTTATTAGTTATCTATAATAAATAAGTATTTAAATTCATTCATTTATTTTAGATGATTCCATGAAGTGTTCGTAGTCTGCTATAAAAAGTAAGTCAATTTATTTGAATTAATGAAAATTTACTTTAAACAACTGGTAAATCATTTTTATAATGAATTGTGTTCAAAAGAAAAATTCTTTTATTTTATTTTTTTATTATTAAAATTATTTTCCATGGAAAAATGCATTGTTGTAATTTATATGTAAAACAAAAAAGATTGCGTTGAAAAACGTTGATACTTAAAGAATGTTAATTGCATAACGAAGATGAAAATAATTCTGAAAAAGTAGATATAAATATTTAGAAGTAACTTAAGTTTTAAACGTACAATATGTCTTTCAATACGTATAAGCGTTAAAACGATTTATGGTAACGTTTAAAAGGTACATACGAAATACCGGAAAAGGTAAGCCTAATGTAAAAGTTAAGTTTTATTAGACTGCAAAGTCTAATACATTCAAAGTCTACTTAAAATATCGACAAATATGTACAATACTTGCAGTGTCTTAAAAGTATTACTTTTAAAAAACAGATCCTACTTTATTTCATTAATTAATTTCACCTTTTCAAAAGTCTAAACAATTTCTCATGATACCATCAACTTTACTTTATTTCAATCAAATGAAATGAAATGATACAATATTGAATCGTTTATTTCACACGGAAGAATATAAATAAAAAAATATTTGTATTTACATGCACATATATTTTTGACAAAACTTTATATGTTCGATATATATTTATATATATATATATATCTCTGAATCGTATTTGCAAAATACATGCAAAAATATTTTGACTTATAGATATATATATTTTCAAATATATTTCGGTGGCAAAAAGTGATATTTTTTTCGCGTACAGGATAAATATTATATGTATTATATTATGTGAGTAAACATTCTCATGTTCGATGACTTAACTATGAAATTTCGGCAAAATTAAAATTTGCTTACTCTTTTAATTATAATAATTCAGCATCAAATAATAAATATTGTTATTTAAATTATAAATGATGAATAACGACTTTTAAATTCGAGACGTTAACGATATGGTTTAAGTATAGATAATTAATATGTGTAAACCACTTTCATGCACCGATTTCAATGTAATGCATGTAATTTTTGCGTCGTAAAATATTTAATGTTATAATGTAAACTTAGCATTGTGTGTTGGCCAAGTAAAATGTGTTATGAGAGGATATAAGGATTATTACGGTATCACAATAGAATGCACTCTAATTTTAATTGTTACTTTTATAAGGTTTATTATATACATTCAACGAATGCAATGATAATTATATACAAAAAGTATGAATCAATGTTATTATTCTTTTATTTCTAAAAAGGTCATTTGATAATCTAAATTATTCATTTGACAATTATTTTGAATAACAATCTTAAAAAACTATTTTAGACATTTTTAGGTTTTTCTGTTTTTAGCCAGGAAGTAACTAATGCATTATTAAGTTTTTATATTTTGAGTATTTTCAACCATTTATTATAATCAAATTTATGTTTCCTACTCGGAGGGAGGTACTAACAAAATTATAGCTATACTTATATATACTTATAATTATAAGAAAGTTGTCAATACTTTATAGCTTTTAAGGAACATACTTGAAATGTTTAAGAATTGGCTTTAAAATTTATGTTATATTTTTTCAATACCTGCATCGAAAACGCCACTTTTCGTCACGTAAAATAGGTACGAAAGATGACGTTTTCATTTAACCGTCACTGTCGGTAACAATGAGGAAAAGTAAAATTTCTTCCCTCATTTGAAGGAGGAAAAGTAAATATGTCATTATTGGGTTAGGCAGCACTCTAATCGGCATTGAATCGAGTAAAGTTAGTCGCGCAAACCTTGAGACGCATGTTGCCGTTATTTAAGTCAATTTCGGGAAAAAATTAAAATAAAAAAAATAAGTACAATGACCGTTACAGGTTGTGGCGTTAATTAGTGCAACGACAAAAAGTGAATAAGTGTATCCAAGTGAAAAGAAGACTAAAAAACCAAAACAAAAAAACAAAGAAAACGTAAGAAAAAAAAAACAAAAGAAAATTAAAACAGAAAACAAGGAAAACGTAAGAAAAAAAACAGACAAAAAAAGTCATGGATGTTGAATCCGATGATGGTTATATTACTCCACCTGAAATTAGTAAAAAAGCTGCTCTCGCGGCATATAATTTGTTGCCCAAAAAATCGACGCAAAAGTATATCGACGCATAAAAAACATTCTGTTTTTGGAAAGAACAAAATAACGTTCGATTTTCGTCGCAAACGGCTTTGTTAGCTTATTTTATCGGATTAAATCATAAATATAAAAAAAGAATGGGTAAAATAAAATTTAACCAATTTCTCTGTATAAATTATAAATAATTTTTAATCTTAATTAAATAAAATTCTCTTTTTGTATATACGAAGTTGTATAAAATACAATTGTATATACTATATTATAAGTTAATGCTATTTTTACTTGTCAGATAAAAATAATTGTTTCTTTTTATAAATAATTTCATTTAATTCTATTCAAGATACATTTGAAGTTTGGTTTTTTTATGTTTCGGGGGGCTCCGCTGCGAACCTCCCGCGGGGGGCTTCGCCTGACCCCCACCAGGGGCTACCGCCCCTGGACCCTGCTTGTCCGCTTCGCGGGATTTAATCGCTTCGGACCGTCCTCTCGTTTTGCGGAACTTTTCGCTGCCTCATGTGCTTTGTATTCCGTTGACTATCAGTTGAATTTCTTTTCATACATTTTTTGCCGTGTGTGGCTTTTCGATACAGGTATTAAAATAGTATATTAGGCAACAAGGGAGATGAGATCGGGAATTCGTTTTCCCGAGCGGAGTTTACAAGCCGAGCCGAAGGCGAGGTTTGTAACCGCCGGGCAAACGAATTTCCGATCATCTCCCATGTTGCGTACTATATTTTTCGTTACGAGGGAGGGAAAAAAGCCATTTTCCTAAATCTCCCTAGGGAGGAAAATGGCATTTCCCTTCCCGAGTAACGAAAAAAATATTGTATGCAGCACGGGACGTAAGCGATTTTCTTTCGCGACTCGTGTGATGGCTTTTCATACTCGTCGCGAAAGGATCGCATTTATCCCTAGCGGCATAATATACTATTTATAATATCAGTATCGCTATTTTTTGAATATGATCTATTTGCAATAAAGTATGGCATTTTTAGTGATGTTTCATTAATTTTACAGTTTTACTTTTATACAATAAAATATAACAATGTAAACGATATATCACATTTATTTTATAATTAACCTTTCGGCTACCAGGTGAAAAATTGTGACGTATTTACTTAGGTGGGGCGACTAGGTCGCCCGAGCCCTTTGTTTCTAATTTGAAAGTTGGATTTCGGGGTTTTTCAATAAATAACAACACTTTTTTCAACAGAATTATAAAATACCCGAAGCCCCGGCTTTGCCCGGGCGAAACCCTGTGACCCCAAACTTTCTGACAACCCCCTGAAAACCCACTGAAAACCCTTTGACAACCCCCGACAACCGCCTTAAAACCCTTTGAGAACCCCGTGACAATCCCCTGATAACCCCCTGACAATCCCCTGATAACCGCCTGACAACCGCCTAAGGGGAGGGGGTCCAAAATAAAAAAAACTTTTTTTCAAAAACTACTTTATATATCGCAATTTTAGACAGCCTACGGCACTTTGGAGGATTTCAGCTAATTGCTCTCAAAATTTTACCAAAATCGGTTCTGTAAATTTTGCGTGATTGACATACAAACAAACAAACAAACAAACATATTTTCAATTTTATATATTAACTAGCTGAAGCCCCGGCTTCGCCCGGGCGAAACCCTGTGACCCCCTCCCTATGACCGCCCTATGAATCTCCT
>JABFPJ010006768.1:0-10571 GCA_022817425.1 Gryon sp. ZL-2020 | reverse complement strand
CTCGTCACCCGTCTACCCGTCACCCGTCTACTCCTCACCCGTCTTACCCACCTGTCCGATCCGTCCACCCGTCTTACCTGCCCGATCCGTTTACCCGTCTTATCCGTCCACCCATCCTATCCGTCCACCCGTATTACCCGTCCTATCCCGTAGAATAAAAATGTAAATAATGTTGCTGAATTTGCAACTTCTCTGATTTATTAATCGGTTGACCGTATATTCATATTTTTTTTACCAATTTTACCGATTTATTTTGTTTAGTCAAAGCTGCTTTTGTTTAGTCAGAACGTCTTTACATATGTGTATTTTATTTTAATATAATTAACATAAATACTTATATTATTATTATATTATGAAAAAAACATAATGTGTACATGAAAAATTCCGTTTCCTTCATAAATACATACTCTGTGTCCGCGCAATACTCCGTTCAGACGGGATTTTCCGTGTGCTCGGAAATTTCCGTTTGCGGGACAAAATTTGTCTGTTAGTTAGTTTTGTTAGTTTTTTTCAGAAATTAGTTAGTTAGTTTTGTCCATATATAAACCCATATATGGACCCATATATGGACTTATGTATGAACTAATATATGGACCCATATAAGGACCCATAGAAAGAATCGAAAACATCGACTGAACTATTTCTTGGTATATTTGAATCAAGGATAGAAACATTTTGGGGATATAAAAAATGCATTGACAGAAATAAAAACATCAAAGTGAACTAATTCGTCGTTTATTTTAAATCAAATAGAGAAATATTTCGCGAATATTAATATTCATTATTTTTATTTATTATGATTTGTATATTTATTTTGACATATATGGACTCTTAGTTATTCAAAAAACTAACAAAAGTTACTTTGAGTGTGGTATGAATCCGTCATGACTCGTCTGGCATGATTGCGGTTAGTTTTGTTAGTTTTTAAAAAAACTAATAAAACTAACTTTGAGTGCGGCATCACTGTGGCATTACTCTGGCATGACTCTGGCACGATTGCGGTTAGTTTTTTTAGTTTAAAAAAAAACTAACAAAACTAACTTTGAGTGTGGTATGACTCTGCCATTACTCTGGCATGATTTCGGTTAGTTATATTAGTTTTTCAAAAAACTAACAAAACTATGACTGTGGTATGAATCCGTCATGACTCTGACATGATTTTGTATATTTATACAGAAATACTTAAGAACTAAAAATTTACAAAAAAAAGTTAAATAGTAATTTGATCACAATTATGTCACATTGCAATTTAAGGACAATAAAGAATACAAAAGTAAGTTAATCGCTTATATTTACAACCCAGCAGCCGGAACCATATTAAAAAGTATTAAAAATATTAATACGATTAAATCCCGTTTCTGTCCATTTTTGTATTCAAAGTAAAATATATAGATCCTGAGTATACGTTCATAGTATTTCATAAATAAAAATTAAGTATGAAATAATATGAATGTTGCAACAGGAATTTCACAGTAATAGTATGTTATTTCATAATATTCTACTTAAGAATCCCTATGAAATATTATAAATAATTTTGAAATATTATAGAAAAATATTTTATTTATGAATTAATATGGAAAATCTCAATTGAAAAAAAGTGTTCATGTACATATATTTGTATTCGTTAAATAAATATAGCATGCTTGTATTAAATTTCACTAATTTACTAATTGACTTTTTAAAATTTAATTAAGTGTATTCAATCACTTCAATTTAGAATTGAGTCACATTAAAATGACCTAAAAATGTCGCATAACCTATAACCTTAGTTTTAACAACTATTGACTCGTAAAGATTAAACTTTGTAAATTCGTAATACCATTTGGAATGAAAATGTCAAAGTTATTTTCTCAAATATTTATATGTATATTTTCATATAGATTAAATAAATCAAGTGTTATTCAAAACTCAACTATACTCTTTATACAATAAACAAAAGACAACAAGATTCACATACATGACATCACCTTACCTATAATTTCGATACAATAGTTGAATATAAACAAATCTAAGTCACACAAAACTTTCAGATTTAATAAACAAAGTAGATTTGAAGATGATTATTTTTAACATAACTCTACATCAATTACAAATGTCAAATCTGTCACGCATGGGTCTATTTGTTTGTCTAGTGAATCACATTTCCACTGTTTCAGTTTTATTACTTGAAGTGAAATACATAAGTTTATCCTTCTCATTGACATACGTTGAAAAGAGTAAGAAATACTTTACTAAAGTGAAAGATCTTACTTCGTATTTGCACATTCCGTTTAGTCAACAATGACATTGTTTCATTGGTTAACCGTGTCATACTTTTAAAGTTGTACAAAATTATGAATTTGACATATAATTTTATAAAAAACATTAAATTTAATAGTTGAAATGAGTAAATTTATAGGTTACAGTGTTTCTATATTTTGTGTTTAATCCTAATGCATTATAACTTATTATGTTATATTATATCACATAAACGTTCAAAAGAACTTGTAAATGATTGTTGTATAAATGCAGGAATGAAGAAAGAAGATGCAGTTCCCGTAGTCAATAATCAATAAACAATTTACAGATATGATTATACGAAAAAACAAATTGAACAATATATTTCAACGGAACCTAACGGAACCTAACTCAGCAGTTTTGTAAAATCAATTAGTTTAACTCCTTGATTATTATCATGTAATGTAATAATTATTATTTCAGAATATAGAATTACTATTTTTATTGAAAACTATATAGTATATATAACAATAAGCTATATAGTATAATACAACTATTGATTTTTGACCCTGAAAAATATAAAAGTAACAAAATCAAAATAAAAAATGGGTATATTTCTTAAATATTTAAGAAATAGAACTTCTTTGCATTTGCTTTAAAAATTCAATCGTAATTTTTTTTTCTCATGGCAATTCTATATTCAAAGTCACAAATAGTTTAATTAATAGTTTATAATATATAAATAAAAAAATATTCCCAATAAATATACAATCATTTAGAACTTGTTTCAAATATTAAAAATTTTTTTCTTTAATTTCTTAAATTTATCCACAGATCATAACTAAAAATACTCATACATAAATATTCTTAGAAAGGATTATAAGTTGTAAAAGCAATCATTATTTAGTAATGTATAAATTAGTATTTTGATTATAATGCAATTGAAAATCATGAATTCTATTACTTTTCTATGACTTAATATCAAATAATGAATAGACTCTTATGAATAAAAATGTATACTAGAAATAATTTTGATAAACTGCGCATATAACAGTTAATTAATTTTTTGCTTTAACAGTTCCATTAAGTACTATACATGAATCAAAGTTAATAAGACTATTTGATGAGATCTTCATTCATTTTTCTGTACAATTTACATCTAAATTTCTATAAATAATAACATTTGATCAACAATGTAAAAACAAATAAATCTATAATTGAAGATAATGTTAAGTCTTTTTTCAAACATTTGCATGGTCCTTAATGTGAACTGGGTAGAACCGCTCCTGAGATGCTATTGAATTGTCGTAGTATTAGTAGTAAGCCAGCAGCAGCAGCAAACTGTGTTGTAGACTGTAGAAGTGTGTAGTAGCGGGTGTAGAAGAGTGGGGCAAGCGAACGGAGGTGAAGAGTGTGGAACTGTGAAAGCAGTTGGTAAGCAGAATAGAACTGTCATGGCCATCGTTGGCGGCGCACGTATACGTTGGGCAGCGGTGTTTGTTGCTCGCGACGACGCTCGCGCGCGTTACTGAGAAGCCAAACATGAGGAGCGATGGGCCGGCGGATCAGCTGCGAGGATATTAGCGACCTGGTGGTTCTGCTGCCGGAGTCTACGTGCGAATTGAAAGCGCAACACGCCGCTGTTGCTTCTGCGATGGAAACTCGGTCTTGGCGTAGTCGGTTACGCGGAGTCGTGGGCATCTGCATGCTACTCGCGCTCACGGGCATTGTCTACCTCGGTTACTTTTGTCCGGATCACGTTTGTGCACTCACCAATCACAACGTCAAAGAGTCCGCCAGACTCGACGACGACTTCAGCTCGTCGGGCATCGGCGGCCTCGACCTGGCCGGAACGTCCCTCGACCACGACAAAAACAACCTAATGCTCGTCCACCACGCTTTTAAGTTACAAGGGGTTCAGGCTAGTCTCGGATATGACGACATTTTCGCCAACGACTGCTCGCAATTCGACATCAACTCGCACGATGTCATGGTGTTTCTGCATATACAAAAGACTGGTGCGTTCGTTTTCTTTTCTTTCAAGTGTCTTTGTGTGTTTGCGAGACAAGGAGAGAATACTTATGGAGATGATTCTTTCAAAGAAATAGTCTGCCAACAAAGTTTAATTAATGCCAATGCATCAAAGTTATGTTGAATTGATTCTTGAAAAACTTTCTATCTATGGTGGTAAACATTTCAGATTTAGACATTATTTTGCAAAAGCTGATTTTACAATTATTTATAAGGAAGCTTGTGTTGATTATACAAATAATATAGATATTAAAAATATAAAGAAATACAAAATAATAATGAGCAGTAACATGTTTACATAATGTAAGTGATTTAAATTGCAAATAAAGCAGTGAGTTGAATGTTGATATTAATTACACAAATGCTTATATATTATTGCTTAAAGTCGAATAACAGTAAAAAATTTGTATATGTTAATTATTTTTTGTTTGTTTGATGCATTGTAAAATGGATAATAAATATGTACGTGGAGCATTTTTCAATTTTCTTTTCTTTGTTTTATTATATTTGATTTTCTATTAATTTTTTTCTATAATATTTGTTGTTCTTCAATTGTATTATTCATTGGATGATCTAATCATTTTTTTATAAAAAAACTTATAGTTAAACGCACTCACATTATCCTATTATATAATTAGATTTTTATTTAATGTTATTTTTTTAATATTATAAAATATACTATCTATTACAGAAAATTGAGTCAGAACATTTGAGAAAGTCTGTTATATTTACACACAAATGCCATTAAAAATTCACTCATTTCTTATTAAATTGGATACAAAGTATTTGTGAAATTAATGCTTTTAATTTAAATTTAAAAAAAGTACTCTCTAAATTCAAATAAGTGAATATTCACTTACAATAAGTGCAAAGTCGTCCACTTACGCCAAAAAGTGAAAATTTTCACTTATTTTGAGTGAAAAATACAATTAAATTTTCACTTTTTGGCGTAAGTGGACGACGTTTGATTTATTCAGATTTAGAGAGTACCATTTAAAATTAATATAGTAATTTTTTATATATACTTTTTTGCATGTATATTTATATTAAATTAAAATTTGATTTCCAATATAAATATTATTTAAGGAAAATTTAAAAAATCAAATAATTTTACTATAGATGCAACAATAATTATTATAATTTGTTATGATAATATCTTTTTAGATATTAAGGTAATTCTTGAAGTATGCGTTTCCGGAGTTAGTGTCTTTGCAAATAACAATTTGTTGATAAATAATAATTAATTAAATATTCTAAAATATCATGACATTCTTTGATTCTAGGAAAATATTATGGTGAAAGAAAAATTAATTTTCAGTGTAAACTTTTGGCTGAGTAACCGCCCCCGTTATTTCTATTTCCTACACATTATCAAAAAATAGGGGCGGTTATTCAGCCAAAAGTTTACATTGAAAATTAATTTTTCTTTAACCATAATATTCTCCTAGAATAAATAATAATTTAGGAAAAATAATTATTTAAACTATTCCCATAAAGCCACAATCTTTTATGTTGTCTTTTATGTCCATGAACATGTCAGAGAATGTAAACGAGAAACAGCTTTTGTCAGACTGTTAGAATATTTGATGAAGTTGATCAAAGAGTGATTTCAAACTTTCGCGGTTTTATGATATTAAACTTTAGTTTCAAAAGTAATCAAAGTATTAATTGAATTGTAAATATTTTCAATGTGATTTCCTTGTTTACTCTTTTCAGTGTATAATTGATAATTGAAATAAATGATTTACATAATCTTTTTTTATCCATATTTTGTCTGTTAAGGAAGTTCGATCATGGAGTAGGACACAAGTATTACTTTCCTTTTTGCACTCATTAGTTTTCCATAAAAATATTTACTCTTGTTAAATCCAATATAAACAATTCATTTTTAAAATATATACATCAAATAAGAACAGGCAAACATGTATGCAAAATTTAATATATCCCGCGTGGAAAAATTAGACTGGATATAGTCTGGCAAAGTGTATCCAGAATACATCCATACTATATCCAGACTTCTTTTTCCAATAAGGATGCCTTCCGCATTAATTATTAAAATATAACTTTCAAATTTGGATATTTTATTAACACATGTCTTATGGAAACATAAGGTTAAAATATTTAATTTGTAATACTAAATATCATAAAAATTTAAACGATAAGCATATCTGAAAATTGGCGTAAATAGTCCTTAATATAGTTAAATAATTTAAATACAAAATTTCAAAATTTAATCTTGAATTTTTTCTAAAGCTCGAACCTCCTTAATTGCCGATAATTAATTGATCTTTCGTTTTAACATGATATTATTTCATAATATAATTTGCAATCTCTTTTATTTTTCTTTTGTGAAATTTAATGTAGAAACTAAAACTATACTTGACAATGAAAATCGAAAATGTATTAAATTAAAATAAAACTCTTCTATAATTAATTAAATGTAACTTTAATGTAATCTTTAATTTACAATATAAATATTAAAATAATAATTTGTTTTACTTTGATTTATATCACAGTCATTAGATATAATGAAGTGTAATATCCGCTAAACAAATATTAATCTTTTTCTAATTTTGTCTTTCCTTTGATAATCATTCATTTAAATTATAATATTTTGTGAATTTACGTATGAATTTTATTGAAATTTACGAAATATAATACGTTTTTATGTTCAATTTTTTAATTTTAATTTTCCTTATGTAGACATTTTAATACGAACACAATTTAAGTGAAATAAATTCGCGTAAAAAAAAGCGCATTTAAACATATAATATATGTATTTTCGAAAATATGAAGATGGTATTCAAATAATGACATTATTATTCAAAGAAAAGTTTATTATTTTTCTTGCATTTATATGGAAATTTAACGATCCTTTTTCAATATTTTTCTTATTATAGAGTAGAATGAATGTTATATTAAAAATAGATATACTTCATATCTTAATTGTACAATTATTTTTAAATTATAATTTTCTATTATAATAATATTGTATTGTGTTTAAATAGTTCAAAATGTATATCAAAATTATAATTATAATATTAAAATAACATATATTTGAGTTCTCTATTAATGAGATGTTTTATAATATTTTTGAAAAATAATATAAAACATATTTAAATGAAAAACAAAATTTATTTAATTTTGTTATTCATTTTGATCACTATAGTAATGCATACAAGGTAATAAATGTTATACACGCGTATACATTTAATATGATAAAAATGTCTTATGTCTAAGCGTAAAGATCAAAGTGCTTGATTTATTTGAGTCATCTTTAATTACATTCTTATATCTAAATTTTTTGAACAGCTTGTGATGCAAAACTAATAATAAACAAATTAACAGTATCAAATATTTTCAATGAATAAAATACTTAAATTTCAGCGAAAAAATAAATAAAATCTAACAAAGCAAATTTTATATATTTCCATTTCTAGGTTCATTAGATCTTTTATTATACTAAACTACAAAAAAAAACAAAATTTTGCAAGTAGTACATCAAATTTTATATTATTAATTTGTATACTAGAAAGATAATTTATATTTCTGCGAAATTAATTAAATTTATAATTACAATTTTTCCTTAATGTTGTACACATACATAGTAAAAAATTTCTTGAAATGTTTACACGCAAATTACACGATTAGATTTAGAAACTTAAATTATTGTCTAAAAATGTGAATTTTACACTGACTTGTGTAAAAAGAGCCAATTATATTCTCTCTTAGATATTTTTACACCTTTAGGTATAAAAAGTTACTCCTACATTTTTATACTTTTACATTGAAATCAAGGTATTTCTTATTGTGAATTAATAATAGAACTACATTCAATGGAATATAGAATTAGCATATCATAATGAAATAATTACTTTATTATAATAGAATGATATCGATTATTATTGAAAGCTGCTATATTTGATTTGCATACTATGTACTGATATAAAAGTTTACATTTACTTTATAGAAATATCTTATTTTACCTATTTTAATAAAAAATAATTTTTTTCCTTCTTTTTCAATATTTATAAATTCATTACATTTAATTTCATTACATTTAATCAATGAATATTATCAATAAACCAAATTGTAAAGATGAATAAGTAATTCATGGATGATGACAAACTGAAATTTAATTGTTTCATTATATATCTTCTATGATAAAGCAAAAATATTTCGTTAAATTTTTATACTCAAAAACGTATATTATATACTAAGTAAATATTCCAGTTGAGAAGTGTTTACATTTTTGGAACATCAATACCATATGGTTATAAAATCTTTTAACGTGCACTCTCTGCAGCCGAACGCACGTTAACGCGAGAAAGTTGAGTTATGTTGAATTAAAAATAGGTTACCTTTTCATAGTAAAAGGAGTCTCTAAAGCTGACATATTTTTATACTAACAAATTATGTTATTTATTCAAGATTGTATAAAGCTAAATTAGATTCTTCTCAAAAAAATTGTATTATAATTATGCAATTTTGTTGTAGCGATATTCTGTGAAAAATGTATAGCAATTTACACAAAAGTAAATTTAAATACAATATACTTTTCCGAAATAACACAAAAGATAATTTTTTGTTATAACTAAATATTATCTTTATCAATTCTTTTTTATACGATGATATTTTTATAATAATTGCAAAAAGTGAAAAATTTCTTTTTTTATTCTATTCTCTTTTACAGTTTATAATAAAAACAAAGAGAAAAACTTTATTTAATAAAGGTGCGCATTTCAATAAGAGCAGCTTATTATGATAACAGCTTTTATTGATAATAAAATCATTTATTCCATATTTTTCAATATATAAAAACCTGTACTAAAAAATTGCTTTGATACAATTATAATGCACTATAGTTTATTAAAGAGTATTTTGCCGTCTTTTTTGCATTCGTGTCACTTCAATTAAACTTACTTTCGACGCTTTTCTTTTATCATCATCCGGTAACTAAATTTAAAAATGCAATGTTCAGATAAAATTGAATTTTCTTGATGTATTGCAGTAAGCCCAAGCAAAGATGTATTTTTAATTCTATCTTGTTCCCATTTTAATTTTATTCTTTTTTGTACGAATTCGTGTTTATTGCAACAGCTGTGGATCTATATAAAGGGGGTCTTATTTTTTAACGAAACTTTATACTTGACTGGCAAACAGCCAGTTTAATATTGTCGTGTAATAATGTTCAATTGTTTACCCCGAAAAAATACAAATAAAAGAGTTTTCCATATTGCAAAAGGCTTCTCAAATTTTTTCGCACTTTGGTTTCATTGCTGTAAAAATAAGACAAATGTTTTTACTTTATTTTATTTCATTGTCATTTTCATTCAAAAACTAGTCATATATATTTCATATATCTTTCACTTAATCATTTATATTGCATCTTATGACTAAAATTAAAATTAAATGCATTCAGCAGTTATATCATTTTTCAAAAATACATTTTTCATTTCCCAAAGTCTTGAGATAGTACCGCGAGTATCAATATCGCGATATAATTTTTTGTTTTGTTTTTTTTTCGCAAGTTCAAAATTGCTTGGCCAATGGTCATCTCGACCGTTGGAAATAGCTAAATGAAACATGACGCGCTACGTGGAATAACTTCGCGCTAATAATGCTTCAACAACAGCTTTATCATAGTTATAGCTCATTCTCATAATGCGAACTTTAAGGTATTGGTCAGTTGTTAAAAGAGACCATCGTCTTTCGTCAGTAAGCAGTTGTCATTAGACAGTCATTATGAAACAGTTAGAATCAGAATTACAGTAGGACTTAGTTGGGTCTATTTAATTTGGGCCATAAGTCCACTTGCAATAAGCCGCCCCGCACATAGAAGGTGGGTCTTAGGATCAGGGAAAGGGTTAATATGAGAGCCATAAGAGGATCATAAAAAGGTCATAAGTAGGCCATAGAGGGTAACTCAACGAAGCCAAGGATTAAGCTGAAAGTCATAGGTGGTCGTAGGAAAGGAGCCATAGGGTTTCAGTTATTACAAAACAAAAATCACTAAATCGAATAATTGTGAAGAGGCCTTCCATAATAAACTTATTGCAACATTTAAATAATAATTTTATCTCAAACATTTTATACACCCAGAGAAAAGAGTCATGAAAATTTACTATGTTTTATAGTAGTTTGGGAATTTTTGCAAAAGAGTACAAATTTTACTATGTTTAAAAGTAAATTTCAATATAAACATAGTAAAATTCAATGAATACATAGTACAATTCAATTTAAAACATAGTAAAATTTATATTTTTTGCAAAAATTCCCAAACTACTATAAAACATAGTAAATTTTCATGACACTTTTCTCTG
>JABFPJ010006767.1:0-10571 GCA_022817425.1 Gryon sp. ZL-2020 | reverse complement strand
GTGGGGGGGGGGGGGGGGGGGGATGGCGAGTCGTAAATCATTTGCGCTAACGCGCGGATCCGTTTCGTTCCGGGGGCCCAAGATTTAGATATCAGCCGGATGCCGCGGAAAAAAAGCGCTTCCTCGCTAAACTTCCTGGGGTCCACGTGGCTGCCATTGTCGGAGTGCAGCACTAATGATTCGTTCTGATCCGGGTGCAGTTTGTCCTCGCAGAAATGCTGCGACATGTCACCGGGCACAGAAGAGGGTGGCGACTAAGAGAGCGTGCTGTAATGGCCCGGTAATACGACAAGGGAAACACGTGCCGACCGGAAACGACTCAATCCCTTGGCCAATGTTGGAGTTGTGCTTGTGCGCGCGTTCTACTCGCTTTTCCCCTAATTTATTGTCCATCACATGACGTTGCTTTGTATACTGGATGATATGCGTAAAGTGCATTCGCGAGACCAGAAGATCATGAGAGAGAATACATAGAAAAACAGACAGGATATTTGGAGCGAACAATTTATGACTTTTAGAAACACGCTTCTGGGATAAAGAGTTAGATTCAGATAAACCAGGGTTTTTGATTTTCGGGCTTTTCGCAGGAAAGAAGGAATAAAATCAAGAGAAAGAAGGAATAAAATCAAGGTAGTGTTTTTGGTCAAGTACAAAAAAGAACGGTACAGTAATTTTTGTAGTGGAGGGATTTTTTTGTGAAAATAAATAATGTTTTGAAAGGAAATAATATTGAAGCAGCTCTCTGATACAACATAGCTGATTAAAGCGACATCTGTAAGGAAATTGATAGCGCCATCCAGGTTAATGAATGTAATTGATAAAAACTAAACTACATCTGTTGAAAAACTATATTCTTCTGTTTGAATTCGAGCATATTTTATTGTATCATTTTTCAACATATATTTGATATTAGTTTTCAGTAATGAATGAGATTTAACCGATTTATGTTACGATATAATATCAGCGAGTGCATTATCAATATGATCACTTAAGAAAGTTGACTTCATAGTGAAGATATCTGCTAACTTCACTGAATGTACACTTAAGATTTAATTACTGTTTTTATACTACATTAATAATAATGATGATAGAGTTGAATGTTTATATCTTAGTGAGCGTTATATTTTCTAGTAACTTTTGTGAAATGCTATACGAATATAATGAAAATAATTTAAAATATAATAATTTTCGTGATTTCATATTCCTCAATGTAAAAGTTAAAACATAAAAAAGACAATCTTGTTATACTTTAAATTTTAAATTTTTAATATCGAAATGTAATGTAAGTGTGTCATCGTAAACTATATAGAACACAAATTAATATTTATGTTTCTACTTTGAACAATCATATTCTTAAACAAACAATATAAGATAATGGAAATACAGAAAATTTTTTATAATTTATGCCTAAAAATGATTTACATTAAGTAATCATCATTGGATTATTTATTATTTTATTGAAAGTTAAATATTCTGATTTGAAAAGATATATAGCAACGTATCCCATTGCATCAAAACTTTTCTCGTTAATTGAATGTTTTGTTATTAAAGTTCTAATGGTTAATAAATAATACAGTGTAATCAAGATTATCACATTTATTTTCATAAAAGCCTTTTCTCTGACTACTAATTATGACAAACGAGCAACATTATGTCATTCGCATAATTTATTTCGATGAGACGTGCGCTCGCTCAAAACACAAATCCATCTTATTTCCACTGATTTCAATTTATCGATTCACCCGCGACCCTTTTGTTGCATTTCCAAAACCACCACATCTGTTCCAAATCTTCCTCCTCCGTTTTGTCAACCGCATCGGTGTCGTTGCAGTTATAATTCCAGATTAATTTGTCATCGAGATTGCCATTGAAAATAAGATTCCGTCTCGTACCCTTCGCATCTGCTTGCCATGAACAATCGCTATCGAATAGGTACGCTGTACTCCACTAATCGTTTACTGATTCAGTATTGATTTAATGATTCAGTTTTACCTACATTTCACGAAAATACGCATTTATTTTTATGTTTCATAATCATCAAATTTATGATAATAAATAATCATATACAAACAGTCTCAAGATTCAGCATAATTTTGTTATGACTAAATCATGGAAATAAAACTAATAATTAAGAATTAAAACAAATTAAGTATTAAGTTTGTACTAAATTATACATTCTGATTCAAAATCTATCCTTCAATTCCATTTAATACGAAAGAGTCATAATGAGGTTCAAAGGTCATATAATTTTGAAAAGAAAGATGAACCTCGTTCATCAACTAAACTGCACCGTTTGATTCAAATAAATGATTTAATTAGTATGTCGTTTAATCAACGTAGCAGAACATTACGAGAAAACGATTCGCGCTCACGAGTGCCAAATGTCTTCTTGGGGCTCGGACGTGATGGGTGGACGGCTCATTGGATCTTTGTGTCCAGATAAAAGGGAAGAGAGCAAGAGAGATATAAAGTCGCGGAAAAAGCCGAGGATGCACAATACAATGTGAATGGGGATAATGCATTGAGATCTGGACAGGCCTTGTTTATAATGGGTTGAACAAGGGTGCTAGAAGTCAGTGGGGGCTCTGGCCCCCCTAAGGCGCGGGTTTTATGGGGCCCCATAGGGCTCGCCGGTGTTAACCGACGGGCAGTCTCACTCTGCGGTCGGTGTTTGCTTATGATCCACGCGTGGTATTTAGGGATAACAAGGGGGGCCACTTCATCATCCACCGCAGACGCTTCGTTGGCGCGACCATCCTGATGGATCTCGCTGCTCTTTTTTTTCGCTCTCTTTCTCTCACTCTCTCTATCTCATATCTTTAAACAATGTGCCACGGCACAAGCATGTCGCACACTTCGCGCCCATTTTTCAACGCCGAGAATCAATCGTTGGAGAATTAAAATTGTTTAACATATCGAGGGAGGAACACCCACGTGACTCAACGCTTTTTTCAGCTCTTACGATTTGTGTCACTTTTTCTGGAAGAATGTGATTAGGGAGACTGTTTTTACGGTAGGGCGACCCGAAAATGAAAAACACAATACGCTTTTTTGAACAAAATTGACATTGTTCAAAGTGAACGTGCCGATATTTTTTTGTATTTTGAATAATGGCCTTTGAAGATTATTGGTATTTAATATTTTTCATTTATTGATTTCCTGATACTACAATTTATTGGAAATGATGTTAACAGAAGGCATTAATTTTATTGAAATAAATTGTGTGTAACAATTATTCAAGAACGTGTTTTTAATTATTACGGAAATAAATTAAATGTGTTAAGTTATTCGATATTTAAATTGATTAATAAATGTCTTTAATTCAACGTGTATTTTGTTGTCTAATTTTTAAACATAATCGACATTGTACTAATTTTCAATAGCCTAAATTTTAAATTCAAATAATTATTTAAATGTTGTCTTGTTCGTCAGTTTAAATCAGTTCATAACAAGATTATAGAAATTATACATTTTTCATAATCGACATATGAAGAAATAAGTTCATATCTGTTTAAAGTAGTTATTAATTCCGACCATTGCACCGATATATCTCAAACAATTAGTTAAATATTCAAAATTATGTGCATAGATTGAAAGCGCATTAAAAGTATATAATTCACTTGCACTGATTTTGTGTCACCTACTATCACAAATAAAAAAAAAGGTATGAATATATTTAAGTCAACTAAATAGTCTACAATCTTTTGAAAGTTCTTTCTGGTAATCTAATTAATTAGACCAAAAGAAGCGCTTATGATACAAGTAAAAATGTATATCTTCCAATGGTAAAATTAATTAACAGAATGAAGATCAGATAAATGAAAACTTTCCCTTCTTTCTTGTGGAAAGATAAATACTTCGGTAATCCATCAGTTGAGTAATTTAGTTAAATTAACAAAACATTCACTCGTCTGTAAATGAACTGAATAAATTTGTCGACAAATATTTTTCATCTATGCATCTATCCTTTTAATAGAATTGATCGCAAACAGTTTCTTATACACTGTCCAAATCATCAAACATTCAATACCTATCCCTTATTTCGGTAGCGTATGTTTAACCTTCCGTGTCAAACTGACAATGGCTCCTGCGGTCGTCAAAATGATTCGTCGATGAAATGTCAGACTAAATGTATCGACTTTTGACAAATGACAAATGTCAGCTGGCGTCACATACCTTTTTAATCACGACACAATGTTAAAGTAAAGAAGACTGTCAAGAATCATTATACTTTGCATGTTATCGATCTAAGAAACTTCATTATAAGATTAATTAAGAAGCATAAAACTGTAGCAATTTCAGTAGATACAAAGATTAATTAATTTATCGTTTCAAATTAATTATTTCTTTTTAATAATGAATGCTTAAATTGATATGAGAATATTACCGATAAAAATCGGTAACATTTTATTTTACCGATTTTGATCGTTTTTATTGTGCTCCGATTTATTAAACAACATAGTAAATTTAAAGTAAATTGTATACTATTTTATATTTTGTTTTTGCGGACATTTTAAGTTGACAGTCATTTGCTACCATTTAATGAAAATATGTAAATATCCAAGTCAAAAAGATTGAATTTGATGTTGTGGCGCCCAAGTTGGGTTCTTTTCGGGACCCCGAGATAACCTATACAAAGTGTAAGACTCGTTGTGAAACGAGAGAGACGTCGGACTTTAGAAAAGGAGAAGTTTCTCTGGCCTCTGGCGCTCGTCGGGCTTCCTGTTTTAATATGCATTAAGTTTGCCACGTACGACTTTTGACTTTGGCCAAGCGCAGCCGGTAAATTGTCGTCGTCAGTGTTGTCGCTGGCCCCGGATGAACGATCGCCGCTGAATTTTCACGTGTGTGACCCGTGGTTCAACGAGCAGGAAACAGCGCCTACTGACAGCTGCATATTGCCGCCTCTCTGACCTTTTATCGCGACTAGGTTGGAAATGAGTTCGTCGATGAGATCAATCTTTGGCGACGAATCCCATTTGTTGCGATGACAAAAAGCCGTCGCGTGCATATTTGTGTTCGCCACGCTAAACATCGACAGTAAAAACGACAAATGAAGAACATCAAGCTCGTATTTGACAAAACAGTCGATTATATTTGCTGCTGATTCGATGTTGATTGATTATTCAGTTATTTCCTGCATTCCTTTTTGTTTTGTTGTCCCTTACTTTATAATTAATTAAAAATTTTAACGTCGAACGTTCATGGAAAAGACAAAATGCGATAATTGTTTTTATTGAAAAGTGTAAGCGAAATGATTAGACTTATTTTACAAGTTTAGATGTGTTTTACAAGTGTAATATTTATAATTTTAAACATTGTTTGATAAGATATAGTTTCTTTTAAATCTATTTTCAAATTCCAAATTCTCATAATATTAACTTTCCCACCAAAAGAATAATTGCTCAATGTGATGCTTCAGCATAATAATTGAATCAAAAATAAAATAAATTAACCACATTCTAAAATCCAAACAGAAACACTCCACCTACTCTTAAAAGACAGCAATTTATCATGAAAGTGAATATTTGGAGAAACACCTATATTCTATCCCTATTCTTTTTACGAAGAATTTCCTTTGCCTTCGGAGGTATACGAGTAGTTAAATATTTCTCAGAATATTTAGATTCACTGACAATAGGATACTCAAGGTATTCACACTATTGCCAAAGACTATCGTAACTAACTTACCAGTTGTTTCGACGTTTTCATAGTATGGCAACTTGTTTTCTTCCACTCTGTTGCTCAAAAACATTTCAGTGATTTCTCTCAATTTCGATTTCGTTCTCATTGACAACCGTGTGCAGGTCACTCGATAATTATTTGACCCTAACCAAACTAAGTCCATTTTTTTGTAGGTCGAATGATTATGAAACATCCCAACAGGTAGCAAATGAATGCAAAACGTTTTAACGAGAAGTAAAATATGACGGGTTAATGTTATTGGATAAAAGGTGGAGTTTGAAAAACATTCGTCAAACTTCAACGATATTATATTTTCCTGTTCAAGTTACAAAGTGAATATTAATCACTTTTAACTCCTCAAACACTTTGATAGATATTCAATATACAGTATGTCTTTCCTCTACATAGTTGTCTGAATCTATAAAAAATTGTTATTACTATTACTTTATTTTTATTTCTTTGTTTTTTGTTTTAAGCAAATATTCCTTATAAACTTGGAATATTTCAGGATCGCGATTTTTATTTGATTTGAAATTAGATTAGAAATACAAAAAAACAAAAAAGATTTTTTTTATTATTTCAATTCTTAATAGTAATGTAGTAGGTAGAAATTTATCACATTTATTAACTTTTGATAATAAAAAATATGCGAGAATACAATTTATTTTGACAAAATAAGAAAGGAATGTAAGAGAAAATAAAATATATTGGATAATAGATAATTATTTAAACCTTATGCGACTGACTTATTCAAATTGAATTCACCGAAGCGATCAATATTCAATTATATTTATATATCCGAAATTGAATGATAGTTCGGATTTTATCGCGAATCAATCTCGGGCATTTTTCACATGTGTTAAAAAACGTTTATCGTGCGTATACGATCAACAAAGCGGGTCATCTATATCTGTTGCAAGTTACGTTTCGTTTCGTATATATGTCGGTTTCTCTGCTTTTCAAAAAACAGCATTACGTCACGTCATATAAACAAAGTTTAACGGATAAACGTACTTTATGTTATCGGCGTTAACGCGAATCAAAGGCGGAAGGCTTTTCGGTGCCTTTGGTGCCTTCGGGAAATGAGCGGCTGTCAAAAAGCCGAACTCGTCAATGATTTTATGGTAGCAGATATCATTGACGGTTCGTGAACTTGATATTGTTCGATCAATTTGGACGATTTGGTTGATTTTTTTTCGTCTCGACGGTATACATTATATTAATGCAAAGATAGTTTCCAAAGGTAGCCGCGTTATTTGCGCGACCAAATCACTGTTACTTGTTTTAATTCGCCTTGAGAAAATGCCTTGACCGCTAGGCCTTATACATTTTTCATTGTTTCAAAAGAGAATTTGAAATTAGTGTGGGAAAAAAAATACGATTTGTTCACGATAAACGGTAGAAATGATATAGATTGGAATTTTGTCGTTGAACAAAAAATTGGAAATTTTATGATATTTGCATATGTTGTGATATTAAGCATTTAGGGCTCTTATAAATAATCATGTCTAAAAGTTAGTTTATGTAGATATAAATTTCCAATAACAGTACATATTGTTTAAATCCACTATTATTTCAATTTTGTCTACAAATTATATAAGAATAACATCATGAATTGCCTATTTCAGTAGCAGGGTTCTCCCCTAGTAGAAATTGGGTTAAATTGTGGGCCCAACATGGAAACCATACTACCCTAGTAGGCCCTGATGTGTTTTCCAGGTGTGGCGTTACATATGGATGTAACGCCGGGCATTCATATGGTCCCGATCAGGTAAACTCATAAAAATGACGTCAAATTAGGAAACCATGTTGGGCCCTGATCGGGATCCGATGTGGTTTCTTTATAATGAATGAAAAAAAATTTTAGATATAGGATTTGAACTCGTGTTCTTCAAGTTTGTAAGTATATGACTTAACCACTGGACTACCGAAGCTCTTAGAAATGATAACTAAGTATCGCTACTTACCTATAACTTGGATTGTGTATAGTCAAGATGTGGCTATGGCATGGTTACCAGATTAGGGCCCGATAAGACCACCCATATGTTAACCATGACGCGGTAACCAGTTTTGGTCCAGATCAGGTCCAGGTCGGGAATCCCATTATACGGAATTCCCGACTGGGGCCATATAAACACCCGGCGTTACATCCATGGTCATAGCCCGATTTGAAAGTCAGGATGCCCTACCTGGGCCATCCTTGGCCCGTACAGGGCCGCCATTTAAAAAAAAATAAATAATGTCACACGAAATGCTATTTTGGCCCCAATCGGGCCCCCGTCAGCCCACCATTACTATGGTATTAATCAGGCAAACCACATCAGAGCCACATCTGAAACATGGCATGCCCGATTCCATTTCTACTAGGGTACTAATGTTTCTTACATTTCCTTTTTATCATAAATCGAGATCGTATTCAATAGTATGTAATATATATATCACAATGATTAGCATAATGTCATTGAATAATTTCCAAACTAGTAATGGATTTGAGCTGCAATTGAAAAGACAAATTTTCATATTCAGAAAATAAATTAATACCCCTTTATCGCGATTAACTGTGCATAATTATAACTATCTTGTGATCATTATCACATTTATTAAATGTCTATAACTTATGAATATACCATAAATTCGTAACAATTGTTGCTCGTAATATTTAATTCACTAGGATGGTCATATAAATAATCCGATATCGACACAAGAGAAAAAAAAGTAGAATGTATTTGATGTACAATTTTCACGCGGCTTAATTTATGTACACGTGACAGTGACAATGTGTGCAAATTACGACAAGAATAGCGTCATGAAATCTTTTCTGAAAGCATCACATGGGAACTCCAACCAACATTGCCATAATGCGTTGACGGAAACTGAGAATCACTAGGGATTTTGTTATCGCAGACAAAAAACAAACAAATCATAAATGCGCTCGTGCATGTCACTTTCTTTCTTATTTTCTGCCATTTCTGCGATCATTGTTTTATTTGAATAATATATGTCTCGCGTATATATATATATATATATATATATATATATATATATATATATATATATAGATATGTTACAGCTTTTATTTGCAACCATTATTCATTAAATCCGTGTAAAAAGCATTCAGAATTTCAATGAAAGAATGGAAAGAAATATCTCAAATTATTACAAAATGTTTGGGCAACAATTTGCATAAAGCGAAAAAAATGAACACGAGTAAAATTTTCAATTAAAATAGACGGCTTTATTTTAAAATCTGAATACAGTTTCAATTATGAATGTTTGGAAATTCCTTGTATGATTAGTTGACAAGTATTTTGCAGTGTAATTTTTAGCTAACTTGTTCATGTTACCTACACATAAACAGGGACGTATTTTATATCACAGAAGTATTAAGCGCTGCCTATTTACTTCGGTCGATAAATTCTGGGAAACTGTGTACATGCATCCAACATGATGATTTACCATAATTAATCCTAATTTTCTCAAATGTATAAATGTATTCTCGTCTCTGTCGCACTTCGACATAATCTCCCTTACTCAAATAAACGAAAGCTTTACGGTTCTAATTAAACCTTCGTTTAATGAAAAAAAAGCATTAAAGTCGTTATTATTACAATTTTAGTGCAAAATATGTTTTGAGTAGAAAATACGTTTGTTTGAAATGAATATTTTTGAGTTTTCAGTAGGAAGTAAGCATTCGTTGAAATTGACAGTTTTTTGACTGAGCTTCAAAAGATCACTAAAAAAATTTAATGTAAAAATATTGTATACTAGCTGAAGCCCCGGCTTCGCCCGGGCAAACCCTGTACTATATTATATATGGACTAAATATGGAACTATATATGGACTATATATAGTCTACATATGGACTATATATGGAATATATATGGTATATATATGGAATATATATGAACTATATATGGACTATGTATGGACTATATATGGACTATATATGGACTATATATGGACTATATATGGACTATATATGGAACTATTTATGGACTGTATATGGAAAATATATGGAATTTATATGAATATATAGAACATATATAAACTATAAATGGAATATATATGAATTATTATATACTGTACATTTGACAAGATCGAAGCCAGCTGACGACAAAAATCTCTTCCCCTTATGACGACCTCCCCTATAACAACCCCCTATATAAAAATTTTTGTAAAAAAAATTTTTGTTTTATACAGTAGAACCTGCGAAAAGTCCACTTCTTCTGTCCTTTTTAACCTGCGAAGAGTCCACTTCTTCTGTCCTTTTTAACCTGCGAAGAGTTCACTATTGTCATTTTTTTTTCTTTATACCAAAACATAGGTCAAACAAGGAGAGAAATAGTGGACTCTTCACAGTTTAAACAAAGACACAAATATGGACTCTTCACAGGTTCTACTGTATAACCTACGTTCATCAGACAGTGTTGATTTACATACCCACAAAATTTGGTTCAAATCGCTTCAGTCGATTTTGCGTGATGCTCATACAAACAAACAAACAAACAAACATAGATTCATTTTTATATATATTAGTTAGATACTCTATAAAGTAGTTGTGATAATATTCACTATAATATTACATTGATACTATAATGTTATAGAACGAATATAAAATTAAAGTTGAAATTTAAAAATGATAACCTTAAAGTAAATATTGAGATGACAGATGACAAAATTTGGTTTAAAATTGTATATTAATGTATACAGTGAGTCGAATTGACATATATGACAATAATGTATTATTAAGATTATAAAGTAAATATAATGAACAAAAATGGACAAATATAATTTCAATATTATGTAAAGAAAATTACTGAATAATAAAATACTACTTTGAAAGTTAATAATACAAATTTGCATGCTCTTAATAAAATTTTGGAAAT
>JABFPJ010006766.1:0-10573 GCA_022817425.1 Gryon sp. ZL-2020 | reverse complement strand
CATTTTCAAACCGACATAACTTTTACAATTTACATCGAAATTCAAAGTTCTTTTTTTTAAATGAAAGGTTGAGATTTCCTCTAAAAGAAGATGTCCAATAAATTTTCAAAAATTTGGTTTTTGTTATGACAAATTAAATGTAAATAAAACAAAATTTTTTGCGGTAAATTTTACTGACTTTGGATGAGTATAGCAAAAAAAATTGGCATGAACCAGCGTTTGCATGTTTTTTTATGCTTGTACATTTCGTAGGATCTCCATGAAATGCAAGAGACCTGAAAATGCACTATTATTTTCAAATGGCCATAACATTGCCATTTTTCACGTAAAATGAAAATATTTTTTTATCATTTTGTTCAGAAAGGAATGAATGTTAAGATTACTGCAAAAAAATGAGGGGTTATGGGGGCAATTTTTTTCGCTATACTCATCCAAAGTCAGTAAAATTTACCGCAAAAAATTTTGTTTTATTTACCAAACCAAATTTTTGAAAATTTATTGGACATCTTCTTTTAGAGGAAATCTCAACCTTTCATTTAAAAAAAAAGAACTTTGAATTTCGATGTAAATTGTAAGGGTTATGTCGGTTTGAAAATGGCTCATTTTTGGACTACTGCTAGGTGGCCTTTTTTTGTGCCCAGTGTATTTATATATATAATAATCGTTTGAGAATTGTGGGGAATAACTATATTCAACATTACAATACATTACCTTCAACTACTGAGAAAATATTAATATCAAAATATAGAAATTTGACTGATTCAGAAAAAAGAAATTACATAAACATAATTATAATAATACTTTTTTTGCAACTTTAGTAAAAGATCTGCACAAACAAAATATGAAAAAATCCTTCAATTAAAAAGAAATAAGAAAGTTCTAAAATTTAAAGTTTTAAATTAATGTAAACTCCTTTGACGTTTTTAAAACAAACAATAAATGTCCAAAAATTTGCTGACAGATTTCGGTTATGTTGGCGAGGACAATCCTTTCCTTATAATAAATAGCGTGTGTTATGATGAAGTTGGCTTTGAATCGATAGCAGTATTGTTGCCAATTCCCTGACTTGTGATTGGTCGTCTCATTTTCAATTAGAAGAAGTTGGAAAATATAATATCGAAATTTTGTTAATCCCGAGAAAAAAAAATTATGATCAAATTTCGATCACAAAATGATAATCATAAAATGATCAATCTAGATCGCAATTTTGAGACTCAAAATCATCAATTTTTCGTCGTAATCTGCAAATTATTAGGTGATGAAAACATGATCTTATTTTGATCACTTTAAATGCTTCAATTGATCAACAAATTATAACATATTTAGATCAAAAAATGATCGAAATATAATCGATTATATTTAGATTTTTATAGTTTATCTTATTTTGATCACTTCAAAATCTTTCATTGATCATTCTTATAAATCATCTCAAGATTGAAAAAATCTTAAAATGATCAATAAAATATACCATAGTAGGATCAAAAAATGATAAAAATAGAACTTGTAATAACCGATTTTTAACGTTGATCTTATTTTGATCATTTTACAATCTCGTCGTAATTTTGATTTATCAATTCAAGATTTACAAATAATTTAAATTTATATATAGATCAATAATATATATCTTTTAAATATGGAAAATAGATCATTTTTTATGACTTACAACTGATATTTACAGTTCATCCTGTTATGATCACATTGAAATGGATGAATGGATCATTATTATCGATCATCAGATAATTTGAAAATTATGTAAAATGATAAAAGATATACCATAATAAAAATGAACAAGAAGTAAACATGATTAAAAATCTGATGGTTATTTTTCATTTCATTTTGATTATCAATTTAGATTTGTTTATCTTATTTTGATCATTTCAAAATATTTTAGTGATCATTCTTTCAAATCATCTCAAGATTTATAAAATCGTAAAATGATCAATAAAATATGCCACATTAAGATAAGAAAATGATCTAAACATGATGCTTAACTATTACAATTGTTTGTATCGTTTGCTTTATTATATCTGATTATTTAAAAATCAATTCATGATTATTAAAAATCAAATCATGATCATCAAAACTTGTGAAGTCATATATTGATCAATAAAAAATAGAATAATACGATCAAAAAATGATCAAAATATAACTACTATATTATAATTGATTTTTATTGATCTTATTTGTATCATTTCGAGATTATTTGATCATTGAGATTTACTAAATATCTGATAATATATACAATAATCAATAAAAGATTCGAAATAAGTAACAATACTATTAATTATCACTGTTTTTATATGATCTTTATCTGATCCGAACTCTCTTGATAATTTGTATTATAGAATTTCTGAATGGCTAAATATTTGGAATAAGCAACAAAACATATACCATATTAAGTTCAAAAAATGTGTAAATATAATTAACAGTGAGATTGTTTTGTCTGATTTTGATCAATTCAAATGATCAAAAGCGCTTTATAATAATGAAACATTTTTTCCTTCACTCCTTCTTGTAATGATATTAAAAGTTTATTCTTTTTGTAGAATAAGCCGTCTAAAATAATTGAAATAATGTTTCTAATAACAAATTACAGTTATTACTATTCAAAATTATTATTAACGTACATAAATTTATTTGAAATCATTAATTAAAGATTAGACATGCATGATGCTATTAATACATTATTTGCTATTATATATATTACTTTTTTTAGTTTACAGATGGAATGTAGATATTTGAATGTGTGACTCCTAATTTTTATTAAAAATACTTTCCATATGTAATATTTTCATGTTGCGCATCCAATTTACGCTATGAAAATTTATCTTAATATCGTCGTTTTTCTTAACTGCTGCCTTTCTCTCAGCAACTGGCATTTTATCTATCATACTCGGTGCAATCATATTTCCGTTCGTATCAACTGCAATTTGACGTAAATATTCTGGATCTTCTAAAATGTAAAAATTAATTTTTTATTCTTTATTCTTCTTTAAGGATGTTATCATTTACTTATCAGGACTTTATCATTTTTTACATGCATAATTTTTCAATTCAAAAAAATGAAATCATTACCACATTTCAAGATTATCATCACTGGCTGCCATTTGCTTTCCCATTTGGATTTCACATTCTTCTTATCCTTACTAAATCTAATGTTCTCTTCTTTAACTATACTCTTTTTTCGTGGATTGCAATCGAGCCATAAGACTAAATAATACACTGTAACAGTCGATTTTTATATTTATCCATACATCATTGTTCCAAACGATAATTTTATTTGAAATTATATTTTTTCTTTTTACTATTTATATTATATGTGCAAACGAAGTGATGTAATATTAAATTAAAAATTTTAAATTATTTATATTTACTTGCTTACTTGATTTATAATTCCGACAGGCGGCAGACTCTTATTAATAAATTACGAAATTGATTTCAAGATCGTTCAAAATTTGCTGTTTTGTAACACATGTCGTTTGTAATAATGAATTACGTGAATATGGCACTTCTTTTGTTTGCAGTTCTTCTTTAATTTGTTAAATTAAATTCAAAATATTTCGAATCAATGAAAAATTCAAGTTTCAAGTTTCAAATTATATTATAGTTATATATAATTATACAAAAAACATAATTTTCTTCTGCATACATGTAATAGTTTATGAGAGCGGTAAACTATCATACTTTTTTCACAGAACCTAAGCACAATTATATATTTAACAAGCTAAACGTTGAAAGAAAGAAAAAATTAGTAGAATTTAACACCTGCTGTTTCTATATATTCGACAATTAAAGCACGCCGAAGTACTGCGTTGTACTGCAGCTTTATGACGATCAGAAGAGTATGCATGACTGGTCGAATTAATATATTGCAGCCTTTTTTAACACATATTTAGTGCGCAAATGAATGAAAAGTTTTGGAAAACAATAGAAATGTAACACAAAAGTAAATTAACGTATTTTAACGAAAGAATAAGATGTAAACGAAAGAATAAGATGTGAATCTTGAAACACAGCACACATCTACAAAATATTGTTTTAAAGTATGGTTTTCTTAAATAAAAATAACTCGCTTTTCAGAAAAAACCGATTTGCATGCGATCGAAGTGTACCAAAAATTGTGTATAATAATTAATAGAAAACTTAGTCCATGAATTAATCTTTAGTCTGAATCCTCGGAAGAATCCTTCTTTGCTGTAGCCTTCTTTGTTTTTCTAAAATTACTTCCTTGTCGAGCACCCGATACCATCCTTCTTCCTTCCTCCCGTTCAGTTACTTCTTCAGATGTACGAGATGCATTACACAAAAGAGTTATGATTCTTTTGAAGCCTGTCGACGAAATCTTAAGATCCTTCGGAATATGTCTATTAACAACGTCTGTAAATATAAATTTATATTATTTTAGTTATTTTTCATTATTTTTAACTCATGTTTATTCTTCATTTATTTTTAGACAACTTTTTATAAATATAAAATATTGAATTATGAAGACAAACATTTGTTGTAAAAAGCACTGATATATAATGCAAAAAATGCTGTTCTATTTTGAAAGTAAAAAAGTGATTACCCATCACAGCAATAACAATGTCTTCTGGAATTTTGTCCGATACATTATTTCCTTTGCCAGAAATTGATAAAATTTTCAATTTGTCGCCGAAGATTTTTTTCATGATTTTTCGAATAAGAATATTCGGTGTTGCCTTGAAATAGTCAATCATTACTTTTAATTCATGTTTCTTAATTTCAATTTGGTATAGTTCATCGCAGACACTTATCTGTAAATTATTATATAATAATTACTTTGACTTTTATATTTTTTTAATTATATTGTTTCTTTATATCGATAAAAATAATATCGGCAATAATAGCTAATCAACATATCAATAATGCTTACCAGATGGTTAATAGCATCCTCACGTTGTTGTGAGTTTTTGTGCACATTATCGGGATGTAGTTTAGAAGAGCTTTTTTGTTTTGTTTGCTTATTAACACCACTTTTCGGAACTTGAGTGATCGATTGATCTAACATTTGTCGCATGTTATCCAAATTGCCCGTTTCAAGCATTTGTTTGAACATGTTCAACATGTCGTCAGCGGACAGTTTTCCTACAAATATACATATACACACAATAATAAATATATTTTTTTCATTGTATATTAATCCTTTTTAAATTAAAAACTGTATTTTTATAAAAGATATTGATAACTCAATTGATTATAACTGATAACAAGAATGTTGATTAAAACAAGTTATATTTGTATGAAAAATTTAATTAGTAATAAAATAATTGTCATGCAAGTCATTAAACATATCTTGTAATATTTTCTTGTCAATACTTAAAGGGTTATGTATTTGAATTTCAACTATATATTTTTTTACTCCTAATGTGCTACAAAATGAAAATAATTAAAATCAACCTTTGGTTTTCACACTTGGCGGAGACGGATTTTTATTTTCCAAATCAGACAAATCAGAATTATTGCCGATATCATCTATCCACGGAAGGGACGATGCAGATGATCCAGGTTTAGAGCTATAAATTTTGTTTATTAATGAAATAGCGAAATATCAAAAGTATATTATTTTATGTATTTTTATTTGTCAAAAATAAATAAATGTGTACGTGCGAGTGTGCATATATACTTGTCAGTGTTAATGTGAGAAACGGCTTTTTCTTCTTTTCTCTTCGTATCACGTGACTTTTTTTCGTCTTTATTGTCACTTTTTTTGTCATCCTTCTTTTCCTTTTCATATTCTTTGATTTTTGTCCTATCTTCCATTTCATCTGCCATCTGATGTTCTGTTTCACTGCCCATATCGTCTTCATTTTCATCTTCCATTTCGTCAACCTTTTCATCTGCCATTTCATCTGCCGAGTCATCTTCCGTATTAAAATCAGTTCGATGGTCTTTCTTATTTTCTTTTTTATCTTCCTTTTTTCCCTCTATTTTATTATCTTTAAACTTCAGATCTTCAAATAATTCAGTCTTTTTTCTTTTGATATTAGTATTCAATAATTCTTCTGTAAAACTTTTATTTGCATCATCTTCATCCTCACTTTCCACTGGTCTTTTACTTGCTTTCGGCGTAGTGCTTTTACAGTTTGGCGGTAGAAGAGCTCCGTTAACATCAACATTCAAAGAGTTTAAATATTCGGCTGATTCTAAAATAAAAATAAAAAAACATTCCATTAGTCCTTTCTCTCGTTTCGTTGTTTGATTTCTTTCGCAATTTATTTTTATATTTTTCGTTTAAAGTTTACGTCAATAATGCTAACCATACTTTTGCACTACCACCGCGGGATAGAAAATTCCACACCACTTTGCTTTCACACCTGTCTTAGTAAACTTTATGTCTGTTGCTGGTATAATGCTCGTTGTTCGGGGTTCGCTGTTAGTCCATAAGACTAATACGTACATTTTTTCCTAAAATTGATGATTTGTTTTTGTTAATTTAATTTAGTCTTATATTTTAATTTTATGATTACTTATTTTTTTTAATTTAAATTAATTGGCAATATAAATTAAAATATATTTACAATTTTTTTTCAATTTTGGCTTGTCACAGAAACTTTTTGTTTTGTACGAATGGTTTGGCAATTGTTTTGAATATACATATATATTAAACTATATAAGACATGCGACATTTTATTTGTTAATTTGTTCTTTTTTGAAATTTCAAACATATTTTTCGAAGTATTTACAAATTATTTTAAAACATATATTTTAATGTATGATTTGCTAGTTTTAAACGCGTTCCATTTTATTATAAGACATAAATAGGAATACAAATCTTCAAAATTATAAGATAATCAAAAACATTAACAAAAATTTTACATCATTTAATTTTTTTTCATTTTCAATTTTTTGATACAATTTAGAAAATCGGTAATTGATTCTTCAATTTAATACTCAATTCTTCGATCACACGTATTCGGTAGTCACGACAAACAATTTTAGTGAATTAACATTTATGCGTTTGATTTTCGAGGCAATTTTTCAGTCCAATGATAAATAAAAATCATTTTTTATAAAATCCTATTTTTAATAACAAATAGCTATTGTTAATTATTCATCATATTGAATATATACTCTAATTGCATTGTAATTATGATATTAAATATATTGCACAAACTAAAAAAGATAGGATACAATTGACGTATTACATAGTTCTTGTAGTTAAATTTTTGTATTTTATTTTTACTAATCAAAAAAGTTTAGAATTTATTAATAAATTATTTTTTATAACAATTATAATGTTATTGAGAACAAATAAACATTGACTCAGGGATTGCAATTATAATAATGATAAGTACAACCAGAAAAATATGAATATTAATAAAAGTAAAATATTTTAAATTTTTCATGATCAATTGTAGATAATACTTTCAGTGCAAATGTTGTTTGATAATGTTTGATAAAGTTACAATATTATTTCAAATTTCGATATATTTCATTATTTTTTGACATGTAATATTTTTTTTAAATATGTAAAATATTAATTAATTAGCCTGAAGAGATTTTAGTGCCTAAAACACTACCGTGTTCCGTGATATTAATAAATTAACCTGAATGGATATAATTTCTATACATTAAGTAAATAAGAATCAAAATACCTTGCACTTTTTTACTAGTACAGTGCCCAAAAGTGACAATTCTATCGAAAGTAAAAATCTAATCGAATTTTGTCGCATTTTGTATGCCTGGCTTGCACACAAATGTTGAAAGGGTTGACGAAATACGCTAGCTTTAGTTCTAAAAACAAATCGATTACTTTAATTTTAATGATATTACTATTGTAAATATTAACTAAAAGATTAACAAAATGTATATTGTTTCATTAACACACCTTTCTTTACTTTTGATGTGTGTGTTTCGATTTATATTTTCTTGAATCACCCTTTACTATTTTCTCTCTTCTGTTTTCTTATTATCATTATCTTATCATCTTACAGTTTCCGTAGATTTTCCCTTCAAACGATTGTTATAAAATTTGTTTCAAGTTTCTCATGATTTTTGAGTTCTTGATTTTTTTAGCTTCAATTAACTGAAAAAATATCGCATTATACACAAGTACATAGGAAATTTCAATAATTTTAATTAATTTTAATAAATTTAATTAATTTAGTTTTACATTTTTTAATGAACAAATTTTTAGTGCCAAAAACTAATAAAATTTATTTACTAAATATCAACTATTTATATATAACAAAAATATAAGTAACATATAGTTAACATATTAGAAAAGTTAGACCTTTTAATTCAAATTAAAATCAATGACGAAACAGATGTAATTACAAATAAATTAAATGATTAAGTGGTTACTCTGTTTTAATTATGTAACTACATTTTAATATAATAATGAAAAATTAATGTAAAATATAAATAAATAAATTTAAATGTTTTTTTTGTAAATACAATGAAAAAATCTAAACATTTAATTTAATTTAGGTTCACGAAATTATGAATACCTTTCGTAACATCAACATCAGGCATGGACAAAGCTGATTTGCATGCAAATAATGCTGATTTCACATCATACGAGTTTACGTTTACGTCGGCACAATTTTTCCTAGTAGTAACAGATCAACGTTGTTCACCTAGAACCGATGTTTCCCGGAGATGCGTTTAGCGACAACGATAGATCGCTTTCCTTGTTGGCTGTTTTGTTGCTCACCATTATTAACAATTTATAAACTTAAACATTACGAAAGAGTTTGTTGAATAGATTTTTATTATAATAAATAAGAAACAATAAGTATTTTTGCAAGAATTAAGTTTTATATATCTGAAAATCTTACAATTGCCAAATGCGTCCTTAAAGAGTAAGAAGATTTCCGTAAATAAAATTAAAGTACTAAAACACCTTGCCTTGTATGACAGTAGCTGTCGATAACATCGATTTAGGCATTGTCGATCTTGAATGATAAAATAAAAGTCTATCTTTATATATTATCTTTTTGGAATGACAAAATCTGTTAAACAAATAGTATTTTGATTCAAAAATTGTAGGAAGATCTCTATTTCATTTTATTTTCAAAATAATGCTTGGTTTTAAAAATCGATTGTCTAAAACTGTTGTCTAATTTGTTTTTTTCTTTTGCATAAAAACTGTTGTCCAATTTAGTTTTCATGAAATTTTTTCTATGTAAACTGGATTTTTATTTTTTTATTATATTTAATTTTTTGTGTAAAAATATGTAAAAAATTGAGTATAGCAAATTTTGAATTTATCGTGTTATTCCAATCAACAAATTATGACAATTGCTAACTTCATTTCAACACATTTCCTGTTAATTGTTTTGAAAAAACTGTCAAATTGACTTTTAATTATAAAAGTTGTTCTTATAAAATAAATAGGTAATATTGTAAATTTAATATAAAATCATTGCCAAAATGGAAGAAGCAGGACGATTTTTCAAAGGAATATCTCGAGCATCTATATATAGAATACAAAAAATATTTCAATCCCAAGAAAAAGATGATGCAAATATTTTGTCTGAACATGATGGTAATGAATTTATTTGAATGAAAATTAATTTAAAAGCAAATATAACAAATCAGATTCTTATAAAAAATTATTTTCAAACTAACTTTTTTACCTAAACATTTAATTTAATTTTCGGCAAAACATTTCTAATAGTTGACAAATGAATAAAAAAGTTGTTAGATTCGAAACTAACTTTGTTTTAATAGTTTAAATAGTTTTAGAAACTAACTTTTTTAAAACCATATTTGATTTATATTCATTTATATGCACTTTTTATGCACATATTTATATGTGCATACATATTATGCACATATTTATATGCACTCACATTTATATGCACATTTATATGCATTTTTTCAAATAAACATTAAAATATATTTATTAAAACATTATATAAACATTAACAAATCGGTATATGCTTAACAGAATCTAATGATACAAGCACCAGCTCTGCAATGTCTTCATCGTCAGCTAATTCCGGCGATGGTTATTGTGAAAATGAAACTCTAAATAGCGATGAAAATGAAAATTCTGTGTAAGTGTGATTATTTGTTTAAGAAGAAAGTAAAAGATAAAGACATAAAAATGGATCTGCTATTAGATTTAAGGCAAAAAAAATAAATTATTTGTCCTATTGTATAACGTTATAAATTTCATTTTATTTCTTAGGATTGAAGATATGGAAATTGAATCAATTGATCAAAATATTATAGAAGACAATAATTTCATGTTAGGTATGCTTTAATGTTAACATATGAAATTTTTTTTTGCTTTTTTATTTTTTATTGTCTCTTTTAACTTCAATTTTTTAGAGGAAACATTTAATTTTCCAATTTAGTTCTGAAACGACAAATTTTCTCACATTACATGTACAATTTCCAAAATTGTAATTTGTGTAAAATAGTGAAGTTAACAATTTGAGACAATGAATTAGTAGAATTTTTTTAAATTATTAAGACAATTCGTTGGTCGAATTCTACGCTATTTTCGCTACTGTTCTTTTCCATTTCTTATATGGTCAATACATAGATATTATAATAATAAAGGAGCAGAAAAATATCTCCTTCTTCCGCTTAGCGAACG
>JABFPJ010006765.1:0-10574 GCA_022817425.1 Gryon sp. ZL-2020 | reverse complement strand
TCAGTGAAATTAACTAATTCATTTAAGTTAAACATTTCATTTAAAAATACTATTGTACTTTTTAAATTTAACCAGTTTAAAGTTTGATTTTAACTTGATGGTAGTAAGAAATACCAATAAAAAAGTGTACACGCCAAATTAATATTTAATGTTTTGATATGGTTGAATTAACCAATTGAAAAAGTTGTCCATATTTTAACCTCTGAAAATAGTAATCTTTACTGTATTTTTGTTTGTACGTATCATTTGTTTAACTGTGTGTTCCTAAAATGATATTGAGGGACAATAAAATTGCTCTCTACTTAAGAGATTATCCGTTAAGTATTGAGTGATGCGATAGCCAAAATCATATAACATAATTATTTGTTTTTATTTATATAAAATATATTCGCAAACGCGATCGCGCGTGCCCCATCGTTGTCCAAGACTTAGGGGAATCCCCTTGAGTTATTTTGATTAACTAATCAAGCGTTCTTCCTTCAAATTTAATGAATGTTCAAATAAGCATCAAGGAATAAAAGGTTAATTTTTATGCTAATATTCGTAAAGAAAAAGATAAGAAAACATAGCTTGAGGATTTCACTTATTATCTCTTATCTTTTGGTTTAGTGTATCACTTTAACCGGAAATAAATACATTTTTAATCTCTTCTTATTCAATTCTTGAATTTTTCGTAAAAACTATTAACGGTATTTATTTTATATTCTAGTATAAAACATTTTGTTGATTATGTCAACATATATTACATTTTGATATTATTATTCTTTGTATATAAAATTGCTCTGCTGAAAATATTGACGTCAGGCTGTGACACCAATATTTTTAACAGAGTATGGAAACCCACTACATCCCAGCAAATGAAAAAGCATTTGAATAAGATTTTCAATTCATCCTTATGTTTATTTAACGATGTAAATAAGTTTTTTAAAATTATATTAAGATAATTAAAGTGGCTATAGTTATTGTTTTTTTATTGTTAGAATGTTACGTAAATATAATATATATATAATGCAAATTAAACAATTATAAAAACCAAAATATTTTTAATATTTATTACTTATAAAAAAATATATATTTAAAAAACATAAAAAAATACTTATATTCATCTGAAAATCGATAATTTCAATCATTTAAAAAGGTAACGAGTTTCATCTGAGGATCTGAGCCAAGTGTACACAGCAGTTGGTAACACTCGTAGATGGCAGCACTGTGTTGTCCAACAAAGACGCAAAAATAAGTAATAAAGAAGACAGTGCGCGTGACAAACGGCAGCGGTGCGTCGAACGTTTAGCGTAATTTTTGTCCGTCAAGTTATTACTTTAATTACGAGTGTTTGCGAACCCAACATTGAGAGCGATGAACATAACCATTTATGCGACGTAAACAAATCCGCAAAAAGAAACATACAACCATTATATTGAGCTTATTGTAATAGTGCTTTGGACGGTGCGTTATTCAAAGCCATACATTGATTGGCTGTAACGCGCGTGAAAAAGCGATGCGTCGTTGTTGATAAACGCCGTTCTTCTTCGAAAAATCAAAATCAAGCAAAACGCAGCTAAAAGAAAGTGCAATTGTGTTGTTTTTTAATAATGGGTGATCAAACAACAACTGATCTCAACGATGTTGAGATACGTCTAGTTCGATATGAAAGCGATGGCGGGAAAAAAGCTAACGCCGACGACAAAAAAACTAACCTCAAAAGTGACGCCGATAACACGACGCCTGAACTCGTACAAGGCACACCGCTTCAGGGTGAACTTAATGGCGAGGTACGCGATACGCCGCGACCGCGCGGACGACCGCGTAAAGCTCGTGGCGATGAAAATGTGGAAAAAAATGATGTAAAAACATCACTGCGTACGCGCAAACGAACCTACTCCGAATCTGACGATGAAGCCAAATTCCGCGGCTTCGAACCAACGTTCAATCTCTATCCTGGCCTTGAAGTCATTAATAAATTATTAGGTGAAACATACTTGATCAATTCATTCTTTATATTTTCTAAATGATTTCTATGTATTCGTAATACAGTTATTATTAATTAATTAATTGATATACAATAATTGTGTGGCATTTATCTTTTTTACCTACAAATTTTTATGAAAAAATGTATTTAAGATATGTAAATAATAACTGTATTATTTATCTATTTTTTGTGCAATTTTATATTTTTATTGTGATATTATGAGATTATTTCTAAATTAAGAATAAAAACTGCTATGAAATTTAAAAATTTGAAGGAATTGCAAAATGTAAATAATTGTATAAATATAAAAATGCAATGTAATTTATCATGCAGAATTTACTAAGGAGATATTATTTTATTCTTTCGCAATAATCAAATTTATAGATAAAGAGTATAATATTCATTAAGGTGATTGCTCAAGTGCCCTTTGTTTTACACAAAATCAGTTCGGTTACGGTGTCCAGAAATAAAGTTTGTTTATTACCAAAATTTATCCAGCAATTCTTTTATTCCTTAGGAATTGCTGGATCAATTTTGGTAATAAACAAACTCTTTTTTTCGGCACCGTAACCGATCTGGTTTTATGTAAACAAGGGCACTTGAGCAATCACATTAATATGTTACATTTCTGATAAAAATTAGGAATACACACTTTTTAGATTTTGCAATTCTGTGACTTTTTATTTGTAATATAATAGATATATCTCTTTTTAAATTTAAAATTTAGTCATAAGTAGACGAATTTAAACTATTATGCATAAGTGTTTAATAATTATGTTTATAATAACAAAACTATTAATATGATACTAAGAAAGATTCTAATATATTTTTTATTGTACAGCTGACTTGAAAAATGTATCGCCCTTGCCTTCAAAACGAATACGTCGTCCGACAGTTAAAGTATTGGAGAATGCAGATACAGAAGCCAGTGAAAACAGATCATCCCGTTATGTGATTGAAGCAGAAACATCACAAAAAGAAATTAAACAGGATACAGATCAAGAGTCAGATATGGATGTTGGTGCGGCGACAGAATCATCTGACCAGGAAGCTGAACAAAAAGAGGAAAGTGGATCGACAGTAAAACATTCAGCACCAAATCGTCGAGGTCGTCGATCGTCCCAAATTGCATCCACTAGTCCCCGACAGGGTGCGAAAAGTGATAATTATAAAAAACCCCTAGATCAAGGATGGAAACGAGAGGTCGTTCAACGAGGTACAGGGGAAGCATCTCAAGGTAGAGTCACTGAAGTTTATTATATCACTCCGAAAAACAAGAAATTACGAAATATCAGAGAAGTAGACAAGTATCGTAAGTTAGATTCAATTATTTTTATTCTATCACGTTTCACGTTTTTTTTTTGTTTTTTTCACGTTTGTTTCACGTTTGTTTCACGTTTTAACAATTGTATTTCACATTATTGTAAAGTGTATCAAATTTTATAACAAATTATTAAAAAAGTGTCTTTCATTTTTTTTTCATACATATAAATTAAATATTAATTGATATTTAAAGAGGTTTCTCTGCTAAATCAAAAAATATTAATATATAATAGAAAATGCTATAATTAATTTTTGAAACCCATTGTGGAAAAATGTTTAAACTGTATAAACTTATGTTTTTTATGAATTAAAATGATATCTGTAAATAATTTCGTTAGGTTTTATGGTTTATGCATTGATTCACTTTACAATGAACACGTTTCAATTATTGTAATTCGTATTTTGTTCGCTATTCTTTTTTTAAACATAAATCTGAAATTTGTAATGTTTATTATATTTAAACATTAATAATATTTATTTCTTTGATAAAATTATTTATTGTAACATCTAACTCCAAAATTGTATAAAGTACCTTTTGATAAAAAATAAAAATAAAATAAAACACAAGTTTTTATTTCGATTTAATAGGTAATTTACTAATTTGTTTTTAAATGTTTGATTAAATCCTATGTTTTTGAAATCATTTGTAGACAACTTCAAATCGAACACATGAAAAGATTAATATTTGTTATATTTACTCTTCATTTTTATTCTATGTCATTCATTCATTCTATGTCACTATTGTATCAGTTCTCAAGTTTCAAAATAAAATATGTAGAAATGTTAAGCATTTATGTAAATTTTGATGTTATGCTTTTATTAATCATGTAACATGTATTATACAATATTTGTGTATTTTCACAAATCTTCAATTAAGTGTATTTGTGAGGGTACTTAATGATATTTTATCATTATCAAATATGTGATTTAATTCAAAAGAAACAATTTATTCAATTTCTTATACTTCACTTTTTCATTTTTAGTTAAAACTGAAAAAAATACAAATTTAACAACGGAGAACTTTACATTCGCAAAAGAACCACTTGGTGTAAAAAAATCAGCGGAGGTTACAAAGGACGTAAAAGTTGTGACCAAGGTAATTAAATAGCTTAAATATAGTTTTCACAATCAAATTTCAAAATATTAATGTAATACTTAAATTGATTATATAGAGTCAGACAGACAATGTCGCACAGAATAAAGGCACGCCCCGTCCATCAAGTCCTTCATCTGAAACGGATGCTTCAGTTAAGAACGAAACTCCGATACAGAAGAAAGTTGCGGCGAAAAGAGGACGGCCAAGGATAAATCCAAAACCAGATGTTGGAACACCTGAAAGTGATGTCACAGCGGTACCTTCACCCAAAATTAAGCCCAAAGAAGCACAAAATGATGCTCAAGCTACTCCGAAAAAAGGATTGATCAGAAAAGACCCAATTAAAAGTATGGAATTTATTGACTCTAAATTAGAATTAAACAGAACTAGAAAAAATGAACAATTTTTATTACAAGTATATTTAACTGAAATGAAATATATTAAATAGATTCACCAATGACCAGGCGTAGTCAACAAAGTCAGAGAACAGTAAGTCCTCATCTACACGAATCAGAATTAATGGACACAACACCAGTTACTGAAGAACACCAACAAGCTCCAGTTGCTGAGAAAACTATTAAAACCAACAAAAGGCTGAAGAGGTACAATTTAATAATTGTTTTTGTTTTATGTTATACAATTATTTTTTTACACATTTTATTTTCATGTCACACAAAAGAGATATCTGTGAATATAAATAAGTACACTAAATAATACTTTTTCAATTTTACTTTACTATTCTTTTACAAGCAGTGTTCTCAAATCGTAATTATTACATTTTTTATTTATTTTATTTCATTTTTAATGTAATTAAATAAGTAAGTAAGTAAAATACATTAAAAATATGTTTAAAAAACCTATATTTCATCTACTCATTCCCTTAAATCCTCATAAATCGTCTAACCATTGGCGATTCAAATCCTATCTATTATCCCATAAAAACGCACACATTACAGAACGAATTTACAAGAACCATGCAGCATACGATGTTCAACCAGTACAGGTGGCATTCCCAGTCTACAATGTACGATTTGTTTATGTCTGTATCATGCAGAATGTGTTGGTTGTTTAGAAGAGGAAGTCGGCGATAATTATATTTGTAAGGTGACTTTCATTTAAATATAAAATTTTTATATTTTGCATTATAATTTATTTAACTCATGAAAACATAAATAAATATTAAATAATTGTTTTAATTAATAATATATACATTTTTTATCTTAAATAATTTATTTTAGAATTGCAAAGATGATTCTGATGAAATACTTCCGCCAGCAACATCGACATTAACACCTCCTCCTCTTATTCCGATAAGTCTCCTCAGTTCGAATCCAACTACAAAATATAAATCACAAGGACTGATCTCACTTCCAAAATTACAAAGGATTTCACGTGATGAGAATCAAAGTCTACCAAAACTGCCAAAACCAAGCACAAATTTACCAATATTTAGTTCCAATATTAAACCGAATGATAAGAAAAATGATTATTTTGGTAATAATGATGTTACGAGTTCATTGCCGGCGCAAAATTTGGCTTTTATGAATGGAAAAAAATATATTGTAATTCCTAAAGACAATGCAATGGCAGTTCAACCAGCAATAACTCATAAACGTGAAAAAAATCGACCAAACGAACAAGTATCGACAGCATCATCTATTAAACGCGACTTGCCAATTCAGAATACAGCTTCTAGGCAAAATTTACAGCCAAGTACATCAAATTTTGACCAATTCTTGAAAAAACATGACGATGAATTATCGAAAGATAAAATTGATAACAGTAAAAATGACGTCACAGAAAGAGACAATGAACAAGAAGCGAGACAAATTGAACATATTGAAAATAGCAGTAACAATGTTAATGAAGTCGAAAAAAATGACGTTAAAAAAAGTAACGTTGAAGAAAGTAGCATTGAAGAAAGTAACGCTAAAAAAAGTTTTATTGAACAAAATATTGTTGCACAATGTGACACTGAAAAAAGCAACGTTGAACAAAGCAATATTCGAACTGATATTGATCAAAGTTGTAGTAATAATAATGTAGAGAACATTGCTGATGATAATAATGTTGAAACAAGGAAAAAAGAGGAGGAAGTAATAAATCAAGAAAATGTAAAACTTTGTATAGAAGCAGAAAATAACGAAAGGTGTGTTTACTTTATAAGGTTTTTTAATTTGTTTATTTTTTATATTATTTTTGAATTTATTATTTCGCATAGAAATATCATTCATATAAATTTTTAATTATATAGTTCTGTATATATTTAAATATATATTTACCAAAAAAATGAAGTTAAATAATATTATCGAAATTCAAATTATTTTAGATTTGATATAAAATAAAATTATTTAATTAAATGAGATAACAAAATAAAGTACATTTTTTATATTATATATTATTGATAGTGCTACATGATAGGCACAAATGTTTGAAATTTAACTACATTTTTGACTACGTTAAACAAGAGTCCATTTAGATGCATTCGGAAGCGCTAATCAAATATTTCTTTTCCGAGGTTTTGGCAGTTGCTTTGTACGCATTGTATTTATATTTTTGAATTCAGCTTTATTTATACGAACATTTTATTACGCAATGTAGGTGATTCATTGGACGATCCAAATTCAAATGTATAATCATAAAATTAAGTTAATTCGGAAATAGTAAAAAATATAAATACAAAAATATGCGCGTTATTTGCAAATCAATCATATAAAATGGGAAAAAAGACAAAAAAAAATGAATTTTGATTTATGGTCGAAGCACACTGCCTTAGCTTCGTAATGAATATAAAATTAATTGTTTGTTAATAATGATTACATGAAAATTGTATTTTATAATAAATTGAATAACGGAAAATTGTAAAATTATTATTGTAAGTGCTTCAACAAAAATCTAATTCATTTTTTACTTTTGCATTGCAGATGTAAAGACACATGCGAGCCGAAACACATTTTCTTTTTGTGCGTTTTCCTCAATTTCCCAAAAGAACCTTATTTTCTGAAACTTCCAAACTATCAACTGTCTATTAATAAACTTGATCTTTAGATTATAATTTTATTTATTTCCATTTAATTTTTTATTTGTAATAACTGTTCAAAGACTAAGCTTTTTATTCATTTTGTAGAAAGAAAGCTACGCCTCCAATAGAAGTTGACCAACGCCGATACCATATAGCGAATGCTTGCGCTTATTACGATGCTTTTCCTCGTGTATTTCAATACCTCAAAGTACAGGAACTTTTACGTGCTAGCCGGGTGTGTAAAATGTGGCGAGATTTAGTTGCACATCCATCACTTTGGCGCACTGTACGAATGAAAAATAGTCAGGTAATTTGGATTTCATATATTTAAAAACATTAAGCAATTGTATTTAGATATTAAAATGTCACTGTTTTTACTTTTTATTAATATTAATTACAATTTTAATATAAAATATGTTCATATTGTAACAGGTCACAGACTGGGACGGTTTCGCTGAAGCATTAAATCGTTATCAAACACAACATTTGGATTTGAGAAAAATTTTAATGCCAGACGGGGAAAACATTTGGGCAAAGTTCATTGAAGTGTTGCCGAAAATCAAAAGTTTAAAGAAGTTGGAGTTGTGTCGTTGTCCAGGAAGTGTTGTCGAAGCAGTTATTCAAAACTGCAGTCAACTTGAAACATTCAGCGCCATGTCTATAAAATGTGACGTCATCGATTTGAGTGATATTAGGAAATTTAAAAACTGCACAGAATTAAGATTGAAAGCAATAACAGGCATGACACTCTCTGACAGTATGAAACCTTTGTGCGAACTGACTCAACTTATACATTTGGTAATAGAAATTAAACATTTTTTAAAATATGATCATTAAATATTATATTATGGAGTTAAATAATTATTATGTATTTAATTGCAGAGTTTGACTTCAGTAAAAGAATTGGGACGAAAAGATATTCATTTGGTTAAGGATCTTGTAAATTTGGAGGTGCTTGAACTTGGGGAATGTTCAGATCTGCCGGAAAATTTTGGCACTGATATCATTGCCAATTTACCGAAACTCGAGCGATTGCGTTTGGAAAAGGGTCAAGGCGCTTGTTATACATTTAACATTTTGGAGGGTGTATCGCAAAGTCCGAATTTGACTCAACTTGAACTCGTAAATTTTGATATTAAAAAGGGCTTCGATACGTGTCTTTCAAAATGCAAGAACATCAAACGGTTGCTTATTATTCCTACATATATATCACAGTCAGCAACATCAAATCACATGATTCTGGGTGGTGTCACTCAACTAAAAGAGACGCTCACTAATTTTATCTGGGGTGTCACTCTTGAACTACTTCGTGTTACAGATCTTTTCGTCGATCAGTGCGCAGAACTGAAAAAGAGGATAAAAGGTGATGCAATTCCGGTTTTGAAACCGATACCTTGTGCTGAATTAATTGAGGACATTTTAAAGGATGCCGTCAAGAATGCCGAAAACACCGAATTGGCCGAAATGGAACGAAGAAATTGTAATTATTTTGTTTTCTTTATTTAATATAAAATTTAATTTGAGAATAAACAAATATTCAAATTGTGGATAAAAAAATGTAATATTTTATATAATTGATTTTACTTATTTTTCAGCTGAAGACCAAACAAGTCAAGAAAATCTACCTGAGGTAGACATTTTGACATTACTTCAACTACAAAAGCTATTATTACTGGCGTTACCGACAACGAGAGTAAAAATATTAAAAATTCCGTTCCATGCGACTTGGCGTCAAAGTTTACTTGACAGTGCTATGCAATAATTATAAGATGAAAAAAAATAAACAGAAAAAACAAGGTTTATAACATTTTATACAAAGGAAAAATAAAAATTAAGGTCGTTTCTTATCAAGTCAAATTATTGATTGATAAAAGAAAAATATTCGACGTTTATTTTTAAGTTTCATGTCGATTCAAAATTCAATTATGTACAATACATATATAATTGTGATAGGTCTTGACAAGTAACGACCTATTTTTAATGTTAATTTTGGAAATAACAGCAGTAAATTTCAACATGGTAATGAAGTCTTGTAAAATGTATGATATGATGGATTAAATTAGTTCAGTATAATATCAATTAACTGTATTTGTAATTGTAATTCTTACTGTTGTAACGAATTTTTAATTGGCGTATAAAAATAATTTTTTACCGATGAAATGTTGTAGATTGTATAAAATTATTGCTTATATAATAAAATATACTCAAAACAAAACTTTGTTTATATTAAATTGATTATTTATTAACCACCAAAGTATAAAAAAAAGAAGGAAAGGTATAGTTCTTATTTCTTCTTTAGATATCCTTTTTATTATCATATGTATTTTTCATATAAATTCACTTATTATTTTTAATTATGGAACATCAATTTAGTAACATAAAAACAAGAACAAAATGAAGTGAAAGTTGTACAAATGAAAAAGTAATTTATTAATGATACAATTAATACTAATCTATAAACGAAGACTTATTATACTTTATTTGGACAAAATTGAAGAAAAAAAATTTATTCAAAATAAAGTAATAAAAGTAGAATTATAAAACATATTGTAGTTGTAGAGTTTTGTATTGTAGCGTTTAAATATTATAATATATATACAAATTATTAGAATTTACTTTATAAATGAATATATATTTTATATTTTAACAAGAACAATTGTCATTAATTTAAAAAAATAAAAGATGGGAATTAAGTGATAACTTATAATTTTCAAGATGAAATATTTCACGTTTTTTTAAAATAAAAACTGTAACATAGTATGTAACATTTTTATGCAAAAGTTTTATGTACAGTTTGCATATAGAGTTTCCAGCAGCCGGAACCATATTAAAAAATATTAAAAATATTAATACGATTAAATCCTGTTTCTGTCCATTTTTATATTCAAAGTAAAATATGTAGATATTTTACTTTGAATATAATTAAATTGAATATAATATCAACAGTTATAATGAAAATATACAATTTACAACAGAATTAGAAAATAACAATCAATTAAACTTTTTAGATATCACAGTCTATAACAAAGATTCAACATTGTCAACTAATTGGTTCCAAAAAAGTTCTTACTCAGGTAGAATTTTAAACTTCATGTCTATCCATCCTTTACATCAAAAAATCGCTATGATTAAACAATTAGTTGATAAAGCCATTCTTTTATCAG
>JABFPJ010006764.1:0-10576 GCA_022817425.1 Gryon sp. ZL-2020 | reverse complement strand
AAATTTTTAAATTATTGTTTCGGCCTTCCTTTCTTACCACCTGAAGAAGTTAGTGATTGTTTTGTGTTTGACTTTATGAGTATACTGCCAGATCACAAAAAATGTCAACAGTTCTGCGACTATCTCACAGACAATTACATTTCGGATAGTGCGATTTTCCCCCCCACTTTCTGGGCAGGATTAAGTGCAGAGTTTTTCAAAGAAACTACCAACGCTTACAGATATACAATTACAAACTTACATCAAAATTAGAAGCTGCAACGAAAAAAGGCAAAGAACGGCAAATGTTAACGTCAAATATCAAACGATAGTAGAAGAATATTTGAAATATAAGAAAAATCCATCACACAGATTCCAATTTGTCCAAATTGCATCTTCATTCAACAAAAGATCCTCCAAAGCAAAGAAATAAATAGATGAAGATGAAAAGCAAAACCTTTTAATTGACGGCGTACTTTGTACGGTACTTAATCACACCCGTTCAATACGGACAGTTCTAAGTCTGTTAAAGACAGTTTTGTTAGTTTTTTTACATAACAACAAGTTTCTGACAAAAGCTAAGATCGGGGCATAACAGTTAGTTTTGTTAGTTTTTTCCATTAGAAAAATAATTAATCATTCCTATCTCTTTAAATATTCTTATCACTTCCATATCGGATTTGTAGGAGTTTACTGATGCTATTTTTAGGAACATGAAAATTCCTGTAGGAGTTTACAGTTGGCCTTATCATACATTTCTTCAGAGTTTATCTAGTTTGTAGGAGTTTGTATACAGCCTATATAATAGATAATAATTATTTGTATATCCATGATACTTGATATTTATGAACTCTATTTCACAATCTGTATCATAGTCAGGTTTATATTAATTAATATAAATGAATTATTTTTTCAGACGAAGAACCACATATAAAAAAAATTTATTATTTGTGTCAAAAAATGCGTTAAGTATTGTTGTCGATGCAAGAAGACGAATTGCAATTGCGATTTAAACAATTGCAAGCATTACTTTATGAGAAAAAGAAGAGAAAAATAAGTAAGGAAGTAGATCTGTTAAAATATTATAATAATCTAGAGCTACCCTGGAATGAAGATGACAAATAATTGCCACAGAACAAGCAGGCTCTTGAGCATATAAGAGATAAAGAAGATAGAGAGCTGGCACAGGATGCAGAGACTTTTGAGCTGGCAACAAATAACTACCAACTACCAACGGAAGAAATAAAGATCGCAGTTGGCCGACCAACAGGTCACGCACTAAATACCATTACGGTTAGCCAAAAGCAAAACTAGGAAAATCTTGATACAATGGCTAGAAATTCCGAAGCTAAATAACACGTTTTTTGTGCTGCCAGGACTACTGTGTCTCTTTTCAGAAACAAACAAGTCCCAGTTTTTAACATTAAAAATCGATAATAAATAATTAAAAGTTTGTTGTTTATTTTGTGTCATTGTTTTTATATTGATTCAGTATTAACCGCTAAAAAATATATATTCTAAATTATAGACGTATATTGTTCGCGCCAATTTCTTTTATTTTTCTTTAACGAAACTATCGGAACTAATGAAACTAGGAATGTATAACGAAACTAGCAAGATTTACAAAACTAACAACTAACGAATCTACCAACAACAAATTTTGGCGTATTGTTTTATTAGATTTTTTTCAAATCAAAAATTGAAGATTGAAGATTCCTAATTAAAATTTGTAAATGTACGTGACCATAGTTATTGATATCAGAACTTTAAATTAAAAATAAATTCAGTGATATTACTATTTTTTTTTAATTTTTTGAGTCTTTAAGTCCATATTCTGAGTTTACTGAAATAAAGTGTTAGTTGAAATCAGATTTTACTAACACTGAGTATGTTTAATATGTTTTAACCGTGATTGCTTTTTATTTTTTAGACTTTTTTTGTACTTGGCCTTTACTTTTTAGTCTTGACAGAAAATTAAAAGACGATGAAATTTGGTTTTGTGCTTCATGTGAATAATCCCTAATTACACACGACATCATAGAGATATCTCATTTACCGATAACATAAAATGATATATTTGGTATATCTCAGTGATATAATTTGTTATTAGTAAATGTTCTGTATTTCTTATATCATTCCAAATATCCGTTTAATATTCTTTTTCCTGCTCCTAGCAGCGGAAGTCCTACTTTTTGAGACTACTAACAGACGAAGAAAGTTTTGAGACGAAGAAAGCTTTTTGAGCTGTTTATAGACTCAAAATGTAGCACTTTTACTCCTAGGAACACAAAAGCTAATATGCGCGCGACGGCGTGAAACACCACTATTGCTTGCCGAGCAGGTGTTCGGCCAATCTCCACTCGGCAACCAAAAATGAGATTTTCATGCCTTACTGCACAATGTGCAAATTTTAGTTAGTGAGATTTAAAATAAAAATTGATCGATGAACAGATCTATCCATAAAAAAGTTTAAATTTGTATTTTCAAATAAATGTATTCATATGATATATTCTGCAACATTTATTTATATATGTAAAATATAAATAATATAAATTATGACACCAATCCTAATCCTGATCCAATTGAATTTGACATTTTGTAATTTGTATCAACTTAAATGACATACAATATTAGAATTTTTTTAGCATTTAAATGTGAGCGCGGCGCACACCAACGTATTTGTTTAGTATGCTGTATTTAAGAATGAATACAAAAGTAATACAAATAAATAAAATTGAAAACGAGATGCCTACCTGTAATCTGCAAGTAATTTAACAATTTCTTAAAATACTTGATCCAAAATAATTTCAGGTCTGCTCTACCCGAAAATGAGTAGATGTGATTAGCCTAGAACTTAATTTTACACAATTTTACATCTAAATTATGTTTTGAAAATGCCAATTTCATACATTTTATTTAATTTAATTAATTTATTTACATCTAAATAATTTTGTCTGATCATGTGAAATCAAACATAAAACAGACAAAATATAGAATCGATAAGATCATAACACATTTATTAAAGCTTTAAAATATGAAATTATATATGAATAATTTTTTTTTATATGTTAGTAAGTATCTAATAAAAGTACTAAAAATCAATAAATTATAAGAGACGCGCGAAGTGCGAAAAATATCCTGGTAAAGTAAAAATATCCTAGTAAGTAAATGAAAAATCTCGGGCAATTATAATCATCCACGATTTGTATATACAATAGAACTTGCGAAAAGTTCTCTTTTTCTGTCTTTTTATAACTTTAATTTTTTTCTACTACTGCTATCTTTTTTTCTTTATATCAAAACATAGGTTAGAAAAGGAAAGAAATAGGGGACTTTTCACAATGTAAACAAGGACAAAAATATGGACTTTTTACAGGTTTTACTGTATTTGAGAAGTTTTTAAAACTCCTCAACAGTCACCCGTCATCCATGACTGTACGTGACTGGTCACTCATGACTTTCATATAATTGAAACGTGTTTAAACCCCGTGATCCATCACTCGTGACTATTCGTGACCAAACCACTCATGACTATTCGTGAAGTCACAAGTGACGACTACCAATCAGTTGTCATTTGTGATTGCTCGTATTCCATAAGACATAACTATCACTCGTCACCCGTCACTCATTAAATGTCAGCCGTGACTGCTTTTAACTCTTCATCACCCGTGACTGTTAGTGATTTGTATATAGTTAAAAACTGTTCAAAACGCACATCCTGTCACCCGTCACCCGTGACTGTTCGAGAATATCCGTGACTTGTATATAGTTAAAAACTGTTCAAAACGCATACCCCGTCACCCGTGACTGTTCGTGACTATCCGTGACTTGTATAAAATTTGTTTAAAACGCATATCCCGGCATTCGTCAATGTTCGTCCTATTTTTACCCGTGACCCGTCCTCTATTACAGGTGTATGGCTAGGGAAAAACGAGATCGTCACTAGTCACTCGTGCCTGCAGGGTACGAATAGCCACTGCCTTAAAAAATCTCTTATTTTAGTTATAAAAAAAATTTCCCTCTCAAGGGAGAGATAGTGCCATGTTCTTCCCACTGTTGCGGAAAAAATAAGTGTTTTCCATACACGTGTAAGAAAAAATACATTTTTCTTGAGAGATAGAAAATGACACTTTGAGCATAGAGTTATGTTTTTGAGGGAAGAAAATATGCACATGTGAGAAAAAGTTTTCCTTTCGCATACAGAGTTCTTGCCAATTATAGGTAAAACCTGTAGCTATTGTGCTAATAGCTTTAGGTTGTTGTCAGATATTTTTTTTTCAAAGTAGTACTCATAAATAATCGACTAAAGATATTGCGTCCACTTATATTGTAGTATTAATATTGTGTTTAGAAATCAGAATGTTTTAACAGTTGATTTGCCTATGCCTTATTTTAGTACGATCAAACCATATGACAACGGTTTTTAACATTAGGCCAATATCTACCAATCTCCAATTTCTGCACTAAAGGAAATAAGATAACAAAAAATACTATAATTCATAAAAAAAGTGTTTTATACCGGCGCTTTTAAACAAATTACTCGGAATATAAGAAAATCCATTATATTGATTATTTTTAATTTTATTTTATCATAATAATACTAAAATGTATTATAATTTGTTACAATTGTTATTACATTTAATAGAATTTGTAAAATATGTTCTGTATTCAAATACAATTTTATTTTTCTTGAATTAAAAACAGTTGGGATTGAGAGAATTGATACTTGGCCTTCTAATTGTTAGTACACCGCCTAGTCGGTTTTACTTTCACTAGATTTAAAAATGTAACGTGTATTGGGAAATACGCATGTACATTCTAATCATAGTAAAGAGTGTATTTCCTAACAACTGGAGGCTAAGGTTCCAAATGTGACAAAAATTGTAACATATAAACAATTTATCATTATGATAAAACAAACTATATAATACAATTTGTTTAATTTGCTTAAAACCTTTTAAGTATTTCAAACAACTTCTTTTAATTGAATTATAGTAAATGTTGTTATTTTATTTCCCTTAAGTATGTTTTTGAAATTTAATTTTATAAAACTGTTCCAATTTCGATTGGAGTAGTTTCAAAATTGATGTTTCTAAGATTTCCATTAAAAAATCGATATGCACCTAGATAACTATTATTTTTTCATTATAATAATAAAATATCACAACTGCAAGTATTATATTTATATTTATTGAATTAATTAAAAAATGTGATTCTATATGATATGATATTTTGAAAAACAAAAGATGAAATTAAAATACCCACCTTTAATCAGTTGTTCAAATTTACGAACAATAAGAGTACTGATACCCGGGGATTTTACTTCCAATGGCAATTGCAGTCCTAAAAAAATTTGTCCACTTTGTAACACTAAATTGTTTCTTAATAGATTATCCAATATTGAAATATATTACATAATGCCCTATATAAAGCAAATGTTGCATCTAAAATCCGAATTTCAAATGAAGCTTAAAATTATAATCTTACTTAATGATTAGAATTTATCTTTATGATTAAATTTCTTTATGCTGTTAAAGATCAATTACATATTTTTGATACAATTTCATTGATACGCAAATAATAATTGAACATGCAATAATAATAAAAGAAAAGTCACAATAATAAAGAATATGCAAACTACATAAGTACTAAAAAAATTAATTGTTTGTTAATGAAGACAAAAAATTGCTGTTTAAGATAAATAAAGAGTTTCTACGATCGATAGCGATTTACGTTGCACAGCGATCAATGATGCGTTGGTAGCATATAGCGGCAGATACGGTAACGAGTCGACAATAACTGGAATATACGGAAAATAAAGAATAGCACTGTTCGCTGTCTCGGATATTCTTTAGTGCTAAATAAAAAAATTAAGCTTTATATATACAACTCAGTGCTATGCAAATATAATTTTAATTATGTTAGCACAGCACTAAGTCTTACTTTAAGCTTAAACATCTTTCACTTAACACTAGAAAATATTCAAGATAGCGATCAGTGCTACTCTCTGCCTTCCATGTACTAGATTGGGATTCCAATACTTAGATCGGGAAAGATTTTTCATTTAAAAGAAAATTTTCAAATTTACAGTCATTTTAAATTTTTATCATTTTAAAATTAACAAATTTGAAAAAAATAAAAATTCTTAAATTAAATAAATTATATATTATTGTAAAAATATGGTTAATGCATCATTTTGAAGGTATTTACTTACTCAAAAAGATTGCATATCGAATAATATTACATTTTCAGTATCTCTTCTCTCATTGGTCGAAAAAAATCGTTTTTTTTTCATTCCCAAAATCCAAGTAAAACATATAACCCTAGCAGGTAATATATATGTTATTCCGGAAGTATTACGATAATATCATTTATTTTATTGAATGTAAAGTAATTTTTTATTTAATTTAAGTAATTGCTATATATATAATTTAGGATATTATCTAGGAAATCACACGCAATGCAAAAACGAATACTTTCATACTTTCGTAGTAAACAAATATTTTACTGTTACGGTAATAGGAAAAATAAAGTAAATAAAATGTATAAATTCGCAATGGAAGTATTCTTTGATAATTTAAATTGCATTTCATCTCCTAGACAATATCCTGAATGATATATATTACAATTGTTAAAAATTAATTAAAAAAATATCTTATATTCAATAAAACACATGATACTATCATAATACTTTTGAAATAACATATATTACCAGTTAGGGTATTTATAAAAGAAGGTTCTCTCAACTTTTCAAAAAAAAGACCTGTTTTTTGAGAGTTCAAAAAAGACATTTTTTTTCGACCAATCAGAAAAAAGATACTAAGAATATAATATTTTTGGATATGCAATCTTATTGAGTAAGTAAGTACCTTTAAAATGAGCCATTAACTATATTCTTACAATGATAATTAACAAATTTAATTTAAGCTTTTTAATTTTTTTCAAATTTGTCAATTTTAAAATGATAAAAATTTAAAATGACTGTAAATTTGAAAATTTTCATTTGAATGAAAAGACCTTTTGGGAATCTTTATTTAATATATAAATCTTTATACACATTTTCGAGAAATTTTCGTTTTTTGGTATGATGGTTTGACATGGAATAACAATAATAATTTGGTTTAACTAGAATTTAAGAAAATTTTGTTTTAACTAAAGCAAAGTGCAATTTAAATCCCTTACAGTTGTATTTGTGTTTCCAAACTGAGGTTAAATTTGTTCAGTTTTCTTTTCGCATGTATACATGTAGAAAAATCAGTGGCATACCAACAGTAACAGATAGGCCAGGCGTTATATTTTTGTGACTGACAATTGTTGGCAGTCACAAAAGTACTTAATCTTAACCAGTACTGGTTATGCTTATTAAGTTAAGAAATTTTTTACTTTATTTTACTTATTAAATATCTTATTTTAAAAAACAAAATACACAAAATTAATTTGAGACAGAGAAATAACAGATAAAGATATATAATTTAAGTCAATCAATAAGCAAACAACATAAGATCAAATTGGCACAAAAAAAATTAGACAAGAAGCCATACGCTATATGGCTGCTGCGAGACTGCAAAAGCAAACAGTGACCACGACAGAGAAGAGAAAGCCATCGAAATCTCTGCCGAAAATTGCGAGGCCCCTAAAAAAGGCGAAGATCATGCAATTGGAGATAGCGGACACAAGAGATGGCAACGAGATCTTCTCTACGCCCGTGTCGACGCTTTTAGAAAACAAAGCAACGGAGAAAAAGAAAAACAAAAAAGAGAAACTGCCGAAAAAAGAACCAAAAATGGCTCGTTCGCGTTGATGGATTACTGCTCAAGGCGAAGGAAGATTCGTCGCTGGCAGATGTACTGCGGGCAATAATCGGATCCCGCGCTGAAAAATCTGCGGGATTATCAGCGCGGATATTGAATATCGTGATTTAGTTAAACTGTAAAGCTCATGAAAAAACCAAGAAACTTCGTCTTTTGGGGGCCGAAAAAGCTGAGGTCATTAGCAGACGTCATGGCCGTTGAGCTTAAGGACTTATATGAGCTGAACAGAGCAGAAGAGGTGGTTACAGCTCTCCAAGATCAGCTCGAGGGAGCATTAGCAGTTAATACGGCAGCCGTGAAATCGATGCGTAAGGTCTACGGCGGAACGCAAACGGCAGTTGTCGTTTTACCGACAACCCTCGCCAAGAAAGTCCTGGATAAGGGCGTCATTAAGGGTGGTTGGGTGAGGAGTAGAGTCAGGGAAAAGTCTTCTCCTGTGAGATGCTTTTGCTGTCTCGGATTTGGACATTTGGCTCGCACTTGCAGTTTAAAATTATGTCATCGATGTGGAAAGGAGGGACACCAGGCGAAAGCTTGCAAAGCCGAACCTCACTGTCTGCTCTGTAAGGAGAATTATAAGCACCCCTCAGGTAGCTCAGGATGTCCAGCTAGCCGACTGGCTACCGTAGCCGCTAATAAGCAAAATAAATGAGGTTTCTCCAACTCAACCTCAATCATTGCGAAGCAATACAAGACCTGTTCTGGCAGACCATATATGAGGAGAAAATCGATGTCGCTATACTGTGTGAGCAATATAGAGACATGGAAAAATCGTTATCGTGGTTCACAGACCTATCAGGAAAAGTGGCAATCTGGATAAATAAGGATCTTTTATTCAAGAGACGCATGCAAATAAGGCTGACAGATTCGTATGGGTGAAGACGAGAAATATTTTTATATGTAGCGCATATATACCACTAAGTGCTACAATTAAAAAATTCAAGACGATTCTAAATAAATTAGCTGACGATCTCCACAACAGACAAACAGTAATTATAGTGGGAAACTTTAATGCGTGGGCAGTGGAGTGGAACAGCAGAATGACTAACAGGAGAGGAGAAATCCTTTTGGATACCCACACTTATTTCCTTTATTCACAAGAATTACAAAATATAAAGAAAATAAAAATAAAATAATATATCAGTAATAAAGAAAAATTCATCGCAAAACATTTACAATGAATCCTTTCTATAATCAAGTAATGTATTTTAAATGCATTTTCTCTTTTAAATTAATACACCTTTTTTGAGTAACATTTTTTATGTGAACATGTTTTATTTTTTCTGTTGTTTTTAGGGTCCATTTTTATACTTCATAAATAATTATAATACTGTAACAAGTTGATTTATTAAAACTAATAAAAACTTTGGAAGAAGAAAATATGACTTTGCGAAAAGAAAATCACGTCTATCTTCTGCTTCTTGATAAAGAACAAAGTATGTTAAAATACTTCATTTCCCTAATAACGAAAAACATATATTGGAAATATATTCGAAATATATTAATATAATATTGATAATATATTATCAATATATATTTTACCATTATATTGTCAATATATTTTTTTAATATATTTAACTTATTTCTATATTTCTCCTATGTTTCCATCATGACCAATATATGTTTTGTTATTTTCATATATTTACAATATATTACAAACATATTCTTCTTCATTTTAAATATTACTTATTATTATTGTTATTTTAATAAAATAGCAAATGAATATATTAATTTATCAGTAACAGTTAAAAATCCAGTATAGAGTTTCAGAATCAAAGTTGAGGCTTAACACGCAGAACTCGAAATGCGTCGTTTTTCCAGAGGAATAATGATATGTTGATAATATATTGATAATATATTACCAATATATTGTCAATATACAATTAATATATTACCACTATATTGACAATATAGTGGTAATTCATTAATAATATATTTTTTGTAATTACTAGCGTTTAATTATAGTTCTTAATAAATTCAAAATTAAATTTCATTTCAACAGCTCCTTATAATAACATACACAATATTTACATGAATCATTTAAATAAAACAGTTCTATTTTTCTTAATTAAAATAGTTCTTTAAACTATTATAATCTTTAACCACTTCTTAAAATTAATAAAAATATAACTACTTCACAAAGGAACGCCCAACCGTAGTTTAAGTTTTTCAGAAAATATCAGTTCAGTTTAACATGTCTCGCTCAAGTTCAGTTATATGTCTGACATAAAAATGTGCTATCGGGCGTTTTACTTTTAAACCAGACTAAACTGTTATAAAAGAACCCCGCACAAATCAACGGGGAATTGGCCCTCAGTCAAATCACCTGAGATTTTAGTATGTTGTAGAGAAAGTCGAGCTGATCAATAGTCATCATGGGCACGAAGCTCGAATCCTCATACTTTTTGAGTTTGGGCCGTTTTGAAAATCTCAATTCGGGAAAAAGTCAGTTTGTATATTTTCATGGGTTTTTGTCATAAGTCCCGTTGCCTCTTGCAGTGCGCACATCCCTCATCACTCCCTAGGTCCTCCTATCTGTACGAAACATTGTCTTCTACCTAAACCTGCACCGTTCTCTAGTGGGAGGGGAGTCAGTCATTTTTGTGCTCCCCAAGGAGTGCTCCCCAAGCACTCCACCCGTCCACCTTCCCTTCCCCTTCCCTTCCCCCATTATGGCACTCTTCCCTCAACTATACTTTCACTACCCCCTCCCTCTCCCCTCACAGTATCTTACCTCGTCACTAACGGAGTCGACTAATGACGATATTCGGTCACTTTTCCGAAAA
>JABFPJ010006763.1:0-10578 GCA_022817425.1 Gryon sp. ZL-2020 | reverse complement strand
CAATGTTCACACTTGAAAGGTTTTTCTCCAGTATGAATTCTCTCGTGATTTGTCAAAACTATTTGCTGAGTAAATGACTGATTACAGTGCTTACATTTGAAAGGTCTTTCTCCCGTGTGAATTCTCTCATGAATCCGTAAATTAGTTTTCGCAGCAAAAGATACATCACAATGTTCACACTTGAAAGGTTTTTCTCCAGTATGAGTTCTCTCGTGATTCAGTAAATTAGTTTTCACAGCAAAAGATGCATCACAATGTTCACACTTGAAAGGCTTTTCTCCAGTATGAGTTCTCTCGTGATTCTGTAAAGCATATTTCGTAGCAAAAGATGCATCACAATGTTCACACTTGAAAGGTTTTTCTCCAGTATGAATTCTCTCGTGATTTGTCAAAACTATTTGCTGAGTAAATGACTGATTACAGTGCTTACATTTGAAAGGTCTTTCTCCCGTGTGAATTCTCTGATGTACTTTTAAATTACATTTATGAGTAAACGATTTATCGCAATCCTTACACTTGAAAGGTCTTTCTCCAGTATGAGTTCTCTGATGCATACTTAATGTCGCTCTTTGAGGAAAACTTCTGTCGCAATGTTTGCATTTGAAAGGCTTTTTTCCAGTATGAGTTCTCTCGTGATTCTGTAAAGCATTTTTCGTAGCAAAAGATGCATCACAATGTTCACACTTGAAAGGTTTTTCTCCAGTATGAGTTCTCTCGTGATTCTGTAAAGCATTTTTCGCAGCAAAAGATGCATCACAGTGTTCACACTTGAAAGGTTTTTCTCTAGTATGAGTTCTCTCGTGATTTGTCAAAACTATTTGCTGAGTAAATGACTGATTACAGTGCTTACATTTGAAAGGTCTTTCTCCCGTGTGAATTCTCTGATGTACTTTTAAATTACTTTTTTTAGTATATGATTTATCGCAATCCTTACACTTGAAAGGTTTTCCTATAGTATGAGTTTTCTCGTGTTGATACACTTTACGTCTAGAAGCAAATGTTTTATAACAGTGTTTACATTTCAAAGACTTATTTCCAGTGTGATCTTTTTCGGAATGATGTAATGCAGTTTCGTGATCATCTTCATTTTTATCTTCAGCTGCGACATTCTCGTTGTGATTTACTGCAATATATGATAGTATTAAAATATTGAAATATATATTAATTAAATTTTTTTGATTAAAAATTATTCTTTTTAAGAACCAAAGAATCAATTAGAATGAGTAAAACATAGTGAATTAATTTTATTTTTAGAAATAGAAAAATAAGTGAAAATTAATAAAAAATAAATCTCGTCCAGAAAAATATCTTACAATTTTTGTAATATGGAAAATGTGATATAACGAAATCATATTTTTTTCTTAAAATTCTTTAATAATATTTAATGTAATTGAAGATTTTAACGTTAAAATAACGAATATTCAGAAATTTTGAAAATGATTTAAAAATGCATAAAAAAATTTAGAAAGGCATAAAATAACAATATAACCTATAAAAACGGTGATTTTTAACAATAGAACCCCATGAACAACGAAAAATCCGATTCGGACCTAAATTAAACGTCTGTTGAACGTCTTTACCTAAATTCAAATTCTCCTTTTCTAATAGTTTTAAAAGATTGTTCATGTCATCGTAACTCAAAGTTTCGAATTGAAAATCCTCGTCTTGCGTCAATTTCCAAATATTGGATTTTTCTTTTTTTAATTTGCAAAGTTCAAAGCACACTTGATTGCAATGTTCATTTAAAAAACATATTTCTGCAGTCCGATCTTTGTCGTCTATTGAAAAATATAAAAATGATAACATTATAAAAATTAATTCGAGTTTTCTCTTTAAAAAATATCTATATTTGACCATTCAAAATACTTAACCTAAATTCAAAATTTCGTTTTCAATTTTTTCCAGGAGAATATCTGGATTGTCTACATTTTTCAAACTGTCCACAATTTCGTTCAAAAGATCGCACATTTTTATTTTTTGATTTTGCAGAAATTACATATATTTAAATGTTTGAATTCTGACTTTTTTTTAAATAAAATTTTATGATCGAACCAATTTACTAAATGAAATTCTATCATCATAATTATACGAAGAGTCTCGTCACTCGAGTTTCGAATTTGAATTAAATGTGCTGGTTGTATCTTTGTCATTTGCAGTAAGATAGACAAAGACAAATTTTTGAGATTTTAAAAAACTTTTAAGAATAACTTTTGAATACGATTGGTAATAATTGATTGATAATTGGTTTCGTTAACAATTTTAAATAACAATAATTTACCCAACCGTTAATTCCTCAATAACAATAATTATATTATTGACCAATAGGAACAAATAAAGTTTGGGATTTATTATTATATTCAGTATATCATTTTATTTTTTGATATTATTATTATTATTATTATTATTATTAGTCACACAAATCTCCTTTTTGCTTTGTCATAGTAGTCGTGAGACTTAGGAATTCCTAACTTCCGTTAGGAATTTGAAGTCAAAATGACTCTGAAACTAACACAAACTGGGACATAAATCTTTTAGTTTTTATCAAAACTGAGTCAGATTTGATATATTGAATTAATTGGTCAATATGATCCATTTTATATCAACTATTCTTTATATGGATTTAATCCGTCCAAATAAATCAGCAACATAAACTTACCAAAATTTTATACAAAATTTAAAAACTAATGACTTTTATGAATCAGAAATATATTTTTTGTATAATGTAATAAGTATTTATATAACGCATGATTTATTGTTAAAAAATATATATAATTTTATCTAACTGACTCATCAGTATCACAGCCATAACTTGTTTTTATTATCAAACAGGTTCAACATATTCGCTCTTTAATTGATGTGATTGTACAGAACGTAAGCGTCGTTAAAAAATTACATAATGATGTACTTTCACACACAAACAAAGGTAAATAGGAATTTAATGCAAATTTAACCCATTGTCATAATAATACTGTTATTTACAAAAGTGTTTCACTTTATATAATTTATACTTGAACTTAATTAAACGTGTCATTTAGCAAAATAAAATTATGTTGTTTGTCAACGAAATGTAAAATTCATTGTTCTTTCAGAGATACAAAAAGAACTGGAAAATAGGATATATACAATATCGCAAACTGCTCATTCTGTTAAAACTAAATTGCACGGTAAGTTGATAATAATGTCAATCTAAATTAAAAGTTATGGTTTCTTTGAAATGTCAACAGGATGGCCAGCAATCCTGGAAACCTTGAAATCTTGGAAAATAGCAAACCAAAACCTGAGAAAAACCTTGATTTTGCAAATTTGACCTTTTGTTAAATTTTTTATTATTATTATTTATTTTCAACACCATGTTTATATATAAAGTTATAACATATATTATATTTAAGTAAATATGGAAAGTAAGTAAAATAATGTTGTATTAATAAAATGTTGTTATTTATTAATGAACAATTTGTATCGTTTAAAAATAAGATTTGTATAAAATATATTGAATATATTTTATACAAATCTTATACAAATAAAATCCTTCAAAAAATGCAAATTTTTTCTTGAAAAAACTTAAATTTAAAATTTACTTTTTGCTAGCCATCCTGAATTCAAAGAAGTCTTAAATAAAATAGCTTTGGGTCAAAAATGCAATTACTTAACTCAAAAAGTCTAACTTCAATGAGTCTTTTCTGAATTAAAACAATATATAATAAATTATTATTTTTTCCTTGCACGTTTGTTAGTAAAATCTATAGGCGTGCTTGTACGTAAATTGCGTAACGAAGAACATGTGCTGAGCCCACTGATTGAAGATATTGACGAAGTCCGACTTCTCGATCTTCGTCCACGTTTTGAAATAATCGGTGAATTAATCAAACTATCACCAACATCGCTCATTTTACTTGTCTCAGATTCCTTTTTAATGCTATCAGAATCGAAATTTCTGTAAAAAGAAAAAATTCAGGTGAAAATTAATTAAAAATGACAATTCTTTTAATAACTAATAATAATAATAATAATAATAATAATAAAAAATACAAATTTTAAAACTAGTAATAATTAGTTTAACATACTCATTTTGCGATGAATTCGGAATATTGTGATCTGAGAGTCCCGACAAACTCACGACAGGTTTTGGCGAACAAGTCAAAATTTGTTCATTTGTTAGTCGAGGTAATAAAACAAGAGGTTTAGTCGTTTTTTCGTTTACATTTAAACGAACAATTTCTCCATCGCTTTCCTCGATCTCGCCGTTCAGTATTTTCTTTCCATTTTTCCTGAACAAAAAAATACATTCAATTAGAATTTAATAGAAATTTAATTAAATATATGATTACAATTTGTGTATTGAAATCATTATTTAAATCAAATGATTTTTTAAATAAAAATCAGGATTTTCATTTTTGATCGAAAATGTAATACAAATTGAAAAGTTTAATATTTTAATTTTATATGTAAAAATAAAAACATTTAAATATTGTTCAATAATAAAAATAAAGAAATGTCTTAATCATTCGAAATTATACATATTAAAATGAAAATAAAAAAAGCATTATTTGCTTAATAGTTATAATTTATCAAATTTATAATAGCATTTTTCTAATTTTGAGATAACATATTAGATATTAATCAAATATAAAAATGAACTTTGTATTAAAAAAAATTATGTAAAAGTTGTTCACAATAAATTTTATTTGTAAAAATATTGTAATTTATGCACTGAGTTTGTAGATGAACACGAGCTGTCTCAGTTGCAAGATAATTCGTTAAAATAAATTAAAATTCATGTTCATATTTTTTAAATATTTCATGAAAAAAAATAAAAAATTATTTTTCGTTAAAAAAAAAGATAAATAATTTTTGAATATTGAAAAAATTAAATAATTTTAAAATAATTAAAAAAATGTAAATAATTTTTAAATATTGCAAAAAAATAAATAATTTTTAAACATTAAGAAAGTCTTAATAATTCGTAACTATTTTCCCATTATATTGCCGTTATATTGCCACTATATTACGTTTGTTTTTGTACATTATATATGGCTAATATATGGCTATTATATGGGCATTATATATAAATTTCTAACATAAATGTTATTGTTCTCTAATAAAAAGGACCATATATTGTACATATATTCTTAATATATTGATAATGTACAGTAATATATTGGCCATATATATGTTCATATTTTCCATATGTGGATTATATATTGGGAGTGTATTAGCACTTTACAAAAGTAATCCATATATATTCAATATATGGATTACTTCTATATCATGTATATAGTGGCAATATAATGGCAATACAATTGCAATATATTGACAATATATATATACAATATATTTTGAATTCCAAGGAATATTTAAACAAACTATTTCAACCAATCCGATTTTCGTTTAAATCACCATTCATTCAACCCTATCTTCCTGTAAAAATTACCGAATATTCTCAATAGTATCTTCAAGTTCCGGATACTCATTCAAAAGCGACACAAAAGTTTCCTTATTATAATCCAAAATGAGCTGCACGAAAAATCGATTCACATCGGCATAAACCGACGACTTGCTCTTCTTGAGTTTAAACTTAAGCTTCACCAGCATCGGCATCAGATGCTGCAACTTGAAAGCCTTCGTTGATTCCATCAAACAATTGATCATATTATTATGCACATTGGCCGGCGTCACGCCTTCCTCCTGCAACTCATCATCATTCTGCCTATTCGTATTATAATTCAGCTGAATATAATCGCACGACAAAATATAAATCGTGTCCTTCAAAAGGCACTTTTCATTCTCGCCATTCAGCGACAAAACGTCGTGACAAAATCCATGCAATATCGATCTCGTTAAATTTTCAATCAACTTCATCTTCGCCAGCGGATCCATATGCTCCAGCATAAAATCATAAATACTCCGTCTTTTCGACTCATTCTGCATTCCCGACAGCATCAACACGGCCTTCTCCTTGTCCGTCATCTTAATTTCGCCCACCTTTTGCAACGACTGACAATCATTGTAATGAAAAATACTGCGCACAAATTGCTGATGAATCAGCGCCTTATTCTTCACAATCAATCGTTCCTTAATCAAAAACATCGTCAGTTCTCGGATATTCTCGTTGGGATCGGAAATCATCGTTAGGATGTGAAAGAAAAAGAGTCCCTTAACTTTGATGAAATCTTCCAGCAAAAGTTGAATGAAAATAACGACAATTGCTTCGCGAACTTTGGCATTTGGGTCCTTCATGCAGATGCACATCTCCGGCAAAAATGGTTCCACCAAGGCCGTGAATTTTTCGCAAAAATCGGCCAAAACTTTGGCCGCGTTTACGCGAATGGCCGTTTCGTGGGCCGATTGATTGGCGGCAGTTTGGCACATCAGACAGCTTAAAATTGGAGTCACTTGTTCGGCAACTTCGCGATCTCGCAGACCAAGTTGACCGAGCACTTGGATGCCGAGTTGACGCAGGATGGTGTAACGTTGCAGAGACACCGGCACGGAATCCCATTCGATTAGCATGCCCTGGAGGATGTTCAAGGTCGTTGATTTGACGTTGGCGGTGCAGATAAGAGCGGAGTTGGAGAGAGTCGCCATCACGCGCAGGGGACAAATGTCGATGGAGTCCTCCTCGTTGAAGAGCTTGATGATCTTTGTTTCCGATGATTTCATCAGGGTCAACATGTTCGCCTGGAGAACACGCTCGCCGTTGGGTTGAAGGAACTTGATGATGCGATCCAGGATGTCGATGCAGATGCTGATGTATTCGAAGTTGACCTGTGGAAAGAAATGCAATAGTTTTAGTTTTTTTTTTTTTGTAAACGCTGTGCCAGTATTTTGATCAGCTGACTGAAGCGCCACCTATGGAACTCGAATGACATTAACGTTGGGACATAATATGTTAAAATATATATGTTATGTATGAGAGTTTGAATAAGTTCAAGAAATTATTCATATATAAAACTTTATTTTATATAAAAAATATAAGAGGAAATGTTCCCGAAAAAGTACACGCTAAATAAAAGTGTAATTAAAATTATTGTAACTTCTAATAAAAATTACTATACCATTTATGAATCTAAGGACAACTCGACATCTATGATAAAAATAATGTAGCATATATATATAATAAAATAATATAGCATAACAATTTTTACTATAACATATTATATTTTTTATATTATTTTATCATGTTTTTTCACATTGATATCGAGTTGTCCTCAGACTCATAAATGGTATAGTAATTTTTATTATAAATATAGTAATTCTTATTAGACTTTTATTTAGGGTGTAAGAAAACTAACAAAAATGTAATATTAATATTTAGTATATTATACTTATTACTGGCATACATTTATTTATGCAGCTTTTGCATTAATTTTAAATTGAAATAATTGTTTACTTTTATATTTATAGTTATTTAATTATATGTTTTTATTTATTAATTTATTTATGCATTTAAAGTATGTGATTTATTACATTTTTGTAATATCTTTCAACATTCACTATCATAACTAATCACTATTATATATGTATGATATATATGTTATATATGATACATATGATAGTGAATGTAGAAAATATTCATACATAAATATAAATATGATTTATATCATATCATCATAAATATATCATATATAAGAAATCACTATATAATGATGATAATGTTGAAATGCGCCGCTAGTTGGTGCGACAATAGATACTAACATTGAAACAAATTTGTCACTACATCATGTAACAGAAACGTATTTTTAAATATTCTTGTCATAGTGATAAAAAAAATAAAAAAATATAATTTACTTATAATGAAATATAAAAAACATTACAATCTCATATTTTTTCTTTTTATATAAATAACTAATAATGATTAAGATACGAAATCTTCGACAAAGTAGTGTTTATTTCTGTCACAATGGCGCTGCAGTCAACTGTATATATATATATATATTTTTTTTTTTTTGGAAAATAATAAATTACAATAGATGATTTAGAAAATGAACTGAATTCTATGTTATATTAACAATTCCAAAAAGCAATAGAAATTAATTCAAATCACTCAATTGAATTCTATCGTTTTTCAGATGCTGGATTATTCCAAAGCAAACAATAACTTCAAGCAATAATTTGTATATTTGCATATATCACCTCAAACTGACAGAGGCTCTGATAAAAGTCCGCCTGTATCCTCTGCAGTAATTCCCTATTCAACTTGGACCAACTGTTTCTCAAGACTTGCAGCATGAACTTGACATGATGCTGATGACTTCGAATCAACTCATTATAATTCACAAAGTACCCATCCATATTACTGAGCACAATATTCTCCGAAAAAATGGCCAAAAGCACCCAAGCTTGGACCTCGTGCGTCGTCCCAATATGAGTCCTCACTCTCAAGATATACGAATTGTCTATCGCATTATTCCTCACCCACATATTGCAAGCTTTGATCAAAAACTTTCTCATCTCCAGTCTTATAATTGCATCCACAATTCGCCAGGGCAACTCAGCGCCATCGCTCGATTCATCTTCGTCCCAAACTTTCAACTTCTTCAGTATCAACTGTTCCATCGATTCCAGCACCTTTTCCTGCACTTTCGTTTCAACGTCGAAAATTTGCGGTATCACTGACCTCACCCACTCATTCAAAAGGACATGATTGTCCGGACTCTCGTCCAACATCTGCGTCAGAATTTGAATCGCAAACTTGCGAACCACCATCGACAAGTCCCGACAGTGTCTTCCAATAAGTGCAACTACTTCGTCCATAATGTTGGACCTAATCTGGACAATGTTTCGCAGGATCTGAATCACGCTCCGACGAATCAGCGCCCGATCGTCGTCTATTCTCTTAAACAGCATCCTCAGAATCGCCTCAAATCCAATTAAAACGCCATCCTCTTCGCCCAAAATTCTTTTCAACTGACTCCAACCGGGCAAATTGGTTTCTCGATTCTCATCGTTGAACATAAATTCTATTTCTTCTTTGTAATTACTCAAATTCGACTTCTCAGTGAGTTCCGTTAAAATCGCCATCGCCTTTCCGCGAACCATATTTGAATTATCCAAACACTTGGACAAAACAATTGCAATCAAAATCTTGCGAGTTTGTTGTCGCAACGCAATGTCTTCGGCAGTTAAATTCTCGTCATTCATTCCATCGAATAACAATCTCGCTGTGACTTCCAATGCAAATAATCGCAAATTAATTCGACTGTTGTGCGCAAAGCTTATCAAACTCTCGAGACTGCGATGAAACACGTTTGTCCGCGAAATGTTTATCATCTTTGCAACAATTTGCGCTTGCTTTTGTCGCGCTTCCAGTCGCTCCGGACATTTTAGAAACATCTGCTGCAGCAAAATGCGAAAACCCAGTTCCGATTCCTTCGCGTGCGACTCCATGAGAATTTTGCAAAATTGCAGTACCGTTTCTTTTAGATTGCTCAAATTCTTTCGTGCCATTTCGATGTGATTCATTAGTAGATGTTGGAATATGTACTTGAGAATCAGTTGGATCGTAACTTCCACAGAACCGTGTTTTGGGTCACAGAGATCTTTTAAGGCAATGTAAGCGTTGTAAGACAACGAAGCGAGACAGGCTTTGGAGGCGCTGATGCTGGTGCTTAAAGGATTCAGCGTAGTTTCTGCTTTCGCAACTTGCACCAACCTGAAATATGGTTTTATTGATATAGATTATATGGAAATAACGAAATATGTTATATAGAATGTAGAAAAATGATAATGTGTTGTTGTATATACAATTATTGAACGATCACTTTAAATAAAACTTTAAATAAAACACTTTAAATAAAATGGTTCAGTATATATTTAAGTAAATATTAAATGAAATAATGAATTAATTAATAGAAATTAAACCTCAATGAAGATTCAAAATTGAAATATAAAGTATGGACAAATTGTTGAACCCCGCCAGATCTTTTAACATTTATTGTTTAAACTAAATTATTTGATGTATTTAAATTATGTTTAAGTTGCAAATAATTATATTATATAATATTAAAAAATAAAAAAAAATTAAATTACTTGATTCGAAAAGTCATTCGATGCATTGAATGGATGAGATCAATTATTAGTAATAAACAATTAATCTACAAAATATATGATTGGAGAATTTGTTTATAGAACTGAAAATCTAAATAAACTGACTTTTGATATAATTTATGATCGTCTTTTTTTAGTATTATTGATCAACTTTCCTCATAAAAGAATGATAGATTTTTATACAACAATTTTCTTATTATGAAACTATAGAAAAGCTATAGAAAATCTATATCTGGTATATGAAATTTTATATAATATTGTTTATAATTTATTATCAAAGGTCCAAAAATTAAACTCCCTGCTGCAAAAATCTAATTAGATTTCTATGTAGAAATGTATTTAGAATTTTATATAAAAATCTATATTAGAATTCTATATAGAAATCTACATAGAAATCTAATCATATTTCCTTTAAATATCAAATCTCATTAGATGTCTAATTAGATTACTATAGACAAATATTTTGATATTTTTATACTTTTAAATGTCTATTTTTTCGAAAAAAAAAAAAAAAAAAAAAAAAAAAAATAT
>JABFPJ010006762.1:0-10578 GCA_022817425.1 Gryon sp. ZL-2020 | reverse complement strand
TGAAATAACGCAGTAACAATGAAAGTTGTAATGTAGCAAGTAAAGTGTAAAGTTTCGTACAGAAATGTGGTGTAAATTTTGAAGCGAATCTTACTTAAATTAACACGCAAAGTAACGCAATTAAGTAAAGTACAAAGTTAAGGCGTATCAGCCTCCGAAGCGAAGTATGTAAGTTAAGGCGTATTAGCCTCTGAAGCAAAGTATGTAAATTGAGGCGTATTAGCCTCCGAAGTAAAGTATGTAAATTGAAGCATATTAGCCTCCGAAGCAAAGTATGTAAATTGAGGTGTATTAGCCTCCGAAACAAGGTATGAAAATTAAGGCGTATTAGCCTTCAACAAATTGTGTAACGTAGCATTAAGTAAATTTAACAAACATGTATGTAATGCACATTGCAAATTGCACATAGTAATTCGTAGTAAATTTGAAATTAGTTTACTTTGCCCATTAAATATAAATTAATTGTAGTGAAGAAATTCATGCATGAAAAGTAAGAATTTAAAGCAAATAGCGCGAGAAATTCAAAATTAAAGTTGTTGTAATGTTGTGTTCCTAGAGCTTCGTATTGTCCATTATCTCCGTTGTTGTTGCTGCAAAAGCACATCAAAGCGAAAGAAAAAGTAGCAACAAATTGAAAAGCAGAATTTTTACAAAGCGGAAAAAGCAGCATTAAGTTAAATTAAGTTAACAGCAAAATGAATTGTATGTTAAAGCGTATGTAAATGTAAGGCATAAGAATAGAAGATTTTGAATTTTGAATCAAAGTTGAAAAGTAATTTTAAGTCTTAAAGCGAAATGGAATGGTCTAAGATCAGCAAAGTTTTTGAAAGTGAAACAAAATGAAAACAAACCTTATCTATTAATGCGGAGTAATCAAAGAAAATGAAAAAAATGAAATTGATGATTGATTGAAATGATTGAAAAATGTCATGAAAAAAAATGTAATTGAAAAGTGTTATCATTTGCAAGAGATGAGAATTTTTGTCCACACGATTTGGGCAAAGGGAATTATGTCACGTTGGGTGAGCGAGAAGCTCGACTCACCGCGAACGGATGACAAGGAGCGAGGGATGGGAGACTCGGGAGCGGGTATATACTCACAAGGGAGCGACTTGACCGCTCGGCTACCTGCAAGCATCTGCTGTAGTGAGTGAGTTTTTGTCTCGCAAGTACCCTAGCTTTCCAGCGCGAGCATGGAGTAGGTTGTATGCGTGTTATCACGATGCGTATGTCTTAGTTAATGGGTCGATGAATAGATCATCGAATTCATCGATCTTAAACGAAATCAGCAAAATAAAAGCAATAAAATAAAGCGCTTTTAATTTCATGATGTACAAAATATTAAATTTTATTTTGATTTCAGTCCGTGGTTCTCAACCCGAGATTTTCAAGCGCGTTCTCAAACAGTTGCTTTTTATTGAATTGTAATAAGAATTACCATAAAGTGTTATTATTATTCATGGTTTAGTTTTTCTATTTTGATAGTCCTTTTTAGTGCGGTTTTTTAATACTGTATATAGTGACAGCTGTTGCGTTTTTATAACGCAGCCCTTATTTCATAAATTCACATTTATCCTGATCGTGAAAATAGCAATACTTAGTTTATGCGATTCGTTTCACAATATAAATTGTTTACTCAAAATGTTAACAGTCTTTTTGGCAATTTGGCAAATTATCAGTAAATATTTTTTAAAAATATTTTATTAAGCAAACGTTTTGGATTCAATTAAGAGTTAAGGTAAATATATCCCTTATCGTGAAGACTATTATCGTGATTTAACGTTGCAAAACCTATTTCTATCGCTCCCTTTTCTATAGAATTAAAAAGTCACGGTAACCGGTACTAAAGTCATTATAATTTTACCTTATAAGCTCGAATTGTCATTCAAAAAAATGTGTGTTCTTGAAATTTTTGAATATAAAATATAACTTAGAACACAGATGAATCATACTTTTTCTTGTCTATTTTTTGTCGTTAATTCATCAAAACATAAGTAACTTTTATGAATTAATATATTAGTACAATCATTACGGTAATTATATTATTTACGTTTTAAATTGTATGTTTTCGAAACATACAATTGCTTTACTGAAGCATTGCTGCAACAAAAATGAGGTCATAGATTGGAAATACCTTCGACACGACTGTAGAAAATTAGTGGGTGAATTTGGTTACAGGGATAAGTTGGTTTTCCATGTCATAATCTTCAATATAAAAAATGTGAAAATGAAACAGTTTACTTTAAAGAAATACACGTTCTTGTATTCTACGTTACAGACTGATTTCTCAATTGTAAACTTATTTCAGAAAACTAAAGTCAAATTTAGAGAATAATAACTTGAAAATACATTATTTCGATTATGAACTATTATTTATAAATGCATATAAAAAACTCCTTTGCGCTTTATTGCAATTATACATCACTTTGAAGTAAAATTTCAATTATAGTACTTTTTCCAGTTGCTACATAATAGCTCATTATTTTACAATTTTTTTACAAACATACAAATATATCCATACGTTTATTTTAAGGCAAAATAAATTGAGTCTATAACAATTAAATCATATACACTTAAATTTTTTCGGTTTCCTCATCATCATAGATAAATGTATAGATTAATCGAAGACTGAACGTATACAAACCGCGTAAACTTATCGATCACCTTATCATACAAACATACATGTATGTTTATATGATACTTCACAATATCACGTAATGCGCAATAGCATTATATTGACAAGATTCAAACAAACATTCTTTTTATTGGACGGATGTATATTCAAATACATATATTACACAAATGTGTTTAAATAATATAATAATATTGATAAATCGTTGGTACATATTGCATTATTTACAATACGTTTATATATTATATATGTATATGTAAACGAACGTTATAAAATATAAATATCTTCATGACCATTATCCAATAATTGGCCGTTGAAGTAATGGACGGAATTTGTTACATTTTCTTACAGTATACTTTTGAATTAAATCAAAATATAACAATGAACCAGTAGATACACGGAAAGAAATATTATGGAATTATCCATTAACAATGCATAATGCTACTATTACAAACTTGTAGCATTTAACAATTTGATGCATACCACCTTTCTTTATTATTTGTTTTTTCGTTTAAACTTGCAAAACCTTATGTGCTATGATCGTTCCTGACTCGCCTGATTATCAGGTGACTTGCGAACAACAGCAAGGAATTGACGAAATGTTGTCATTTGCCTAGTTAGCTTGATGAACAGACTAAGCTGGGGCGATAAATTGAAAGTTTTTCATTAATAAATAACAAAAATTATTCATTAATGAATAATTTTTCTCATGATATTTTACACATTATAATTTTAACTAAACTAATCATAAAATATGTATTTATATAAATCTAATTAAAACAATTAAAAAATATCTACTTTTCAATTATTTCAATTAATAAACGGTAAAAAAATTTATTAAATCTTATTCCACTTTCAATAGTATATTATGCACCAAGGCGCATGCTGTGCATGCATGCACATGCTGTTTCCGTCCCTCGCGCTATCCCGCTCGGGAGAGAAACGTCTTCTTGGGAGAAAAAAAAATTTTTCTCTCCCTACAAATGAGTACGAAAAATAGCAATTCAACCACGTGCGCATGCGCCCTTGGTGCATAGTATACTATTTCTCAACTTTCAATAATGTAGTAACGAAAGTAAGATCTTGCGAGACATTACTCAACTTTTCATTAAAAATTACTAAACATTCATGAACAATTCTTCAAGGAATCAGTAATTTTTAATAGAAAGTCAAGTGATTTTTCGCAAAATATTGCTTTCGTCCCTACATATTTAGACAAGTAAAATTTATTGCAATTTTCTCGTTGCATATTCAAGAAATATTTGCTCAAATATTTAAATATCACTTGTGACCGCGAGGCTTATGTCATACGATCAAGTTAAAGCAAATAAACAAATAAATTTTGTGACCATCACCTGAAAATCGGGTTTGAGCCGAGGCAACATCGTCGTTTTTGCTAGTATTTATTTCGTGATCTTCAATATTTTATTTCGCTTAATTAACAGTAAATAATCATCTAAAGACATGACATATTTCCATGTTAATATAACATGAAAGCGAGACATTTGTTTCAACGGAACAAGTTTTCTTTCCGTATAGATACACAACCAATTTTTGATACTGATTTTTAAAAAAATGTATTAATTACCTAAAATGTTTAATATGTAAATTCATTATTCACTAAGCAGCTTTATATGAATTGATTGTATTTTATATAATTTCAATATGCTTTAAATCTGCTCTTTTGCTTCCTTGTTAAAAAAATCTATTAGAATCTAATAGGACCGTTTCTATAAGTATCTAATTACTAATACATGGTCAAAATTTATATATGAAAAATGATCATTTTGCGGACAAAAGCCGCATAGAAACGATTAGATAATAATAATAATAATAACGATTAAATACTTATGTAGACAGTCCTATTAGTTTATAATAGACTTTTTAACAGGGTTGTGAATTGTTGAAGACTTCATTATCAAAACACTGCCATTATATAATAAAAAACAAATAAATAATTTTAATTTATTAAAGCGAAACCTACACATGAGATAATATTGAAAAGAAACCTAGAACTTATATCGACGCTTCTTACGTAATAGGAGTTATCTCAGAGTTTTTGTACAAAAGGAGTTATTTTACATTTCTTGTACACAAATTTCTTGTAATGTTGGTTCTCAAGAAAATGTTACCGAATTGTTATTTGTGTTATGGAATCGGTATGGGTATGTTGTGGGTATGGTATGGGTATGTTATGCGCATGCCATAGGTATATTACGGGTATATCATGGGTATTTTATGAGTCTTTTATGGGTATGTTGTGGGAAAGTTAGTGGTATGTTATGGATATGTTATGGGTGCGTTAAGATTCCATGATACAATATGCGTATAACGTATTGTATCATGGACCTACCTTTATCTACCATTTTGCATATTGCACAATAAGAAACCATAATTTTTAATCGCTTTCTGTTAAATCACAAAAATTTTATCGGAAACTGGTCAAAAACATTTTTTCTTCCAATTGGTCCTAACTTGGCCATTTTACTTCCAAAATGACTCATTTTTTTTCAAATTAAGCGTAATTAAACAGACTTTTGGTTTCTAAAGGAAAAAAAAAGATATTCCGAACTCTTTCGACTCCCTGTGCAGGTTTGAACTTCAACGTTTTTTTCAACGCGGGGGGAGTAATTGGGGGGGGGTGTAAAAAATGTCGGATATGCATGTAAGCTATGACAAAATACGAGCTATTAGAGAATTGGCTATTTTTGATTTCTTGTTAGGTAGCTAACAAGAAATGAAAATATTTTTTGTTAGGTAGCTAACAAGAAATCAAAAGATTCTTTGTTAGCTACCTAGATTTTTTCTTTCCAGTAGTATATTAGTCAGTAAATGGTTTTAATTTTAAGTTAATAATTAATTGAAAAGTAAAATTAAAATTATATAATTAAGTTACATTTACCCCAACTAAAAATTCCAACTAAGTATTCATAAGGCACTTGTGAGTTATGCTATTTAAATTGTAAGGGCCTCACAAGTGAAACATACAAGGCACTTGTAAGAAATGTAACGTAGTGTATTGTGAGGCATTTGTAAGGGGGAACTAGAGTAATTAATTTTTTTATTAAAAAAATGTCAGGCCAATATTGGAACAAGATAAATATCGATTGTTTTCTGCCAATATCATGCCGAGCTTGTCCAGATTGTGATAATTAAAAGCGATGTTTCTATATGAGATTAATAAATACATATTGCAAAAAATAAAACGACTTTGTGCCAATGTTGCTCCAACAGGTGGCTACTAATAACAAATTCTATAATAATCATTACATCTTGCATATATTAAAACAATCTTGTACCAGTCTTGCTGCTAATGAAAATTATTGTATATTAACTAATAAATTCTGCATATGATAACACAACCTTGTGCCAACGATTCACCAACGTTTATATTTGCTTTGGGCCAAGTCTGACTACTACCGTTGGCAAATTGCAGGATTTACAAATGTGCCAGGGTTGGCTCATTTGTAAATGCTGGCAAACAGCAGATTTTTCTATTTGGGTAATTTTATTAATTATTTTATCAATTTGGAAGTATTAATGGAAGAATTTTAATTTTTATGTCTGAAAAAATTGTCTTTCATGTTGTAGAGATTTGAACCCTATAGTCCTCACATTGTCCGCAAGTTCGCCATGTAGTCCTACCACTTGAGCTACGATGTTACATGGAAGTCAATGCTATTTTTAGTACTTCCACTTTGTTATACAAGTTCTAACTATTCTAGGTTTACTCGTGAGTCCCTTACAAGCTTTCCGCAAATTTTGCCTTGACAAGTTAAACTCACAGTTTCTTTACAAGTGTCTTGTAAAAAGTAGACAATGCCTAGTCAAATTTTTACTTGGGACGTCATTATAAAAAATGTTAATTTAACACAGACAAAGTGAGATAACTCCTTTTACAATGAAAATCTGAGATAACTTCTTTTATAAGAAAAGTTTGAGATGTGTCCTTTTACAATAAGAATCTGAGATAACTCCTTTTGTAAAAAAATTCCATACACTGCTGAAAGAAAGACATGTCTTCTTTAAAAAAAATGCTCAGAACGCGTGGTGGCACATTGGAGAAATTCACAGAGCGTTCTGAGTGTTCAAGAACAGTTTAGAAAATGTCACAACTTGTTACAGAAATTTAGAAAATGCCACAACGCGTTTTGGAATAAAAAGGGTTTGAGCTCTTGTTTCACAAAAAAAATACTAATTAGTATATCCCACTAAACAAATACTAAAAATTTAATAAACATAACAAACAAAATGCAACACAATTATAACGTTTCACATTTTTAGATGCGCTGCTTACATTATATTTTAAATTGAATTTTAAATTAAATTTAAATTAAAATTAGCGAGTATAATTTTATTGAATATATTTTGAGGAACATTAAGAAGTTGTTGTTGGCATAAAGTGGGTTGACATAACCTTTTTCCAGTGACTTCAATTTTGACAAGTTACCGTTATAACTAAATATTCGATTTGATTTAAAATGGCAAACAAGTCCACAAAAGACATGTTTAATGACAAAAATCTTTGATATTAGATGATTATGATGATAGCAAATAAAATTTTGTTACTTGCAATTGTATGAGATACTGCATTGACAAAAAGTGTCAATGTGAAGCGATTTTTTTCACAAATGCATCAAACTTTATTAGATTCTGAAACGCGTCGTGGCATTTTCTAAATTTTCATAACGCGGTATTGCATCTTCTCAATTGTCATAGCGCGTTCTTACCGTTTTGGAACGCTCAGAACGCGTTGTGTATTTTTTCAATGTTTGTCTAAGGATTTAAAATTTCACAAATAGGGGAAAAACGACTTTACTAGATGACTGTGAGCCTTAATGCACAAGCCTTAGGTGAGTCATTCTTAATCTCACAATCTTACACGAAATCACTTAATTCATCAGAAGTTGAATCGGCAATTTTTCCCTTATTGAGGACGATATTTTTCTTAAAAGTGCATCAAAAAGATCGCATAAAAAATATATGGCGAAAAAAAAGCAGAAGAGTTAAAGATAAGTAGCACAAGATTGGTATGGATTTGAGAAGAGGACAGCTAATGTTTGGGAATAGCAAGGCATGGAAGTAAGGCATATGCGCAAATTCTAACTGCTGCCATATTAAATCTCTGCTATGACCTTACTTCATCCAGACATATGCCAATTAATTAATTGTAAACAGCTGTCTTACTACTTCCAAATGCCTCACTAAAATGTGAACTACTGCCTTACTATTTTAAGTAATATTGGTTGGGTTCCGCACTGATTTGTTCCATACGAATGCTCGACTTCAAGCTGACATATGCCTTCCATCAATTAAAAATGTTTGCCGTTCTTTTTCCAGTGTTTTGTTACATTCTTTAATTACATTTTGAAATAGTACTTTACTATAGCTAAACCAGCGTAAAAAAATCAGTACGGCTAAAATAAGGCAAACGAATGTCAAAAAGATGGCATGCCATACAAATAACAAACAATTGCCATACTAGTTCCAAGCTATATGGCTACTTCAATGCCTTGATATTCCCAAACTTTTGCCTTCCTCTTATCAAATTCATACCAGTCTTGTGTCTCGTATCTTTCATTTTTCTGAAAGACAAGTTGCATAAGAGTGTCGACACCGCTCGACAATCTCGCGAAACTCTAATTAGTTGGTCTTAGCTGCGACGACTTATATAGGCTTCTGCGCCCTATTGCTACACTGTAAATAGTACTATCGGTATTTATTAAAAACGCCAATTGTTCTTTATCAGTATATCAAAAACACTAAAAAGCGCCAAAACGCTATGTCAAAGACGCCAGAATTTATATATCATAAACGCCAAAAATAATTGTATCGAAAATGCCAAAAAATTATTGGTTATTGTTTATTGCTATTGCAAATTAATAAAACCATGCATTCATTAATATTTTTGTTACAAATAACTCTACATAATTCATTTATTAATCTGATTTTTTTTTATATTATGACTTTAATGTTTCTTATAAGATATTTTATAATTCAATTCAAATTTGTATTTATACCAATTTATTGTAATGTTTCTATTAACGTTTGCAAATATACTGTCTGCAAACGTAACGTTTGTTGTAATTCATTACGTATATCTCAGTCATTTAAAGAAAACGGTCATATACTTACATTCTTAGACAAATGCAGATTATGCGTTTTATTATAAATAAAAATAATGATTGCATTTGTGTTAATAATTACAAGTATCGAAAAGTGTCTGTGCTAAAATGTAACCAAATATCGTGGCAATTTACAGTACAAAATTGTTCTGTTCGCATACGTACTGATGCTCATGTCACCGAAGTTATATTCATGAAAAACGAATTACACGAGCTAATGTTTGCATGTAAAATTAAGAAGCAAATTGTGTTTGGTAAGTGCAAGAAAAAGGCAACAGAGATCGGAAGGCAACCGTCAAACTTAATTTGATCAACTCAATTTAATTCGTCTAAACCTTTAGTACATTTATGCATAAAACTGAAAGGTTCAGCAAAAAGGCAAAATAATATAATAGATTGACCGGAATGATGAAAAAAAGATTTATCGAAAGGAGGAAATTTGAAAATAATGAAATTAGTATATTGAATCCTCTTAGTATATTTAGAGGAATGTGCCAATACCGCATTCCCAGTTTCAATTTATGTTAGTGCAGTTTGATTGTTTCTTATATAAATATAATTATTAGTTAAAGTTAGTTAGTTAATATTAACAACAAAATTTAATAGCGCACAAATTTGAATTTCATACATACTTTTGCCGCTTTTGACATGCACGCATTTGGCGCTTATGATACCTTCTCAAAAAAAGATTATTGGCGCTTTTTATTTACAGCCGTTACTATTGTTGCGCTGTTAAGACAAGCCGGTTTCTTATATATTTTCAGAATTCTGTATAAAATATTACGTAGAATCCCAAACGTTGTTCCAAACAAAATTCCTAATGCATTCGTTATAAAAAAATATCGCACGTAACTTCCCGTTCTAGTTGCGTAACATATATTTCATCAATTGGTGAGAAAAAGTATTATTTTCCTCTATAAGAAGTTTTCAGGGAAAATCCTTTTTCATTTTAATTTTATTTGATATTATATATATACTGTATATAATATTCTTATATGTCTTTTCCTATTTGTCTGCAATTAAAAAAAAAAAAACCTTTTTGTAAACGAAAATTAATGTCTCTCCTACAGGGTATGTATTGTAGTATAATATTTGACAGTACTGTACAAAATAGTCGAACAATTTTATTGATATTTATTTATAATATTCTCCATGTGTAAGGATAAGTGAAAAAGTGAAAAATTATTTATTTTGTTTTCGCTCATTCGAATTTGTCAAATCTACAACAGTATTTTTGACAGTTATTAAATATTCAGAATAGCGAATATTTAATAAATTTTTGTGAATTTGTAAACTAAGTTGAGTGATCATCAATATCATAAGCTAGTACAAATAATTGAACCCTCGTGGAAAAAACAGTCTGGATATAGTATGGATGTAGTCTGGATACACTTCGCCAGACTATATCCAGACTAATTTTTCCACGCGGGAGGTTTTAATAATAAACCCTTTTTTTATTTAAAAAACGATAATGAAATTGTACCACAGTCTTATTAAAATGACAATTTTTTATATTTGTAAGCCTTTTCCACCCATTATATCTCCTGACTTAAATAAATTTCTTTTTAATATTGTAGAATTATCGCCAGGATTGTTGGACTTTAATAAATTAATCGGTCTTTAACGTTTCGACAATTTTATTTGTCTTCATCAGAAGGTTAAAATGTGGTGTTCTATTTCCAGAAATTATTCACACTTTAAATCATTATTATATGATATTTCTTTGTATTTATCATTTATTAATAAATGTAGTTGGAATTTGTTTATTTATATATAATTTATTTTGTATATAATTAAACTGATATAAAGTGTGTATAGATT
>JABFPJ010006761.1:0-10581 GCA_022817425.1 Gryon sp. ZL-2020 | reverse complement strand
AGCTTCGCTTTCGGTACTCGATGCGTGTTTGTTCCAACTTTCGCTCCGCTGCGCAAGACTGAAAAACGTCGTATCGGCCTCGGGCGCAGTGGCGCCCTCGGACGTAATATACTATATTAATATATTATAAATAATAAATTAAACAATTGATTAATTATTACTAAACAATTATAAAACATTTATTGCATAATTAGTATTTTATACAATTTAAAAATATTTGCTTTAATTTAAATCATGATTTATTTGATTTAAATTAAAAAAGTCGATTTTTTTAATTTTTGTAATAAAAATCATGATTTTTTCCAATTCTGATGAATACTATATTAGGCAACAAGAGTGCATGTGCAAGAGATTAAACTGCTATTTTTTATAAGTTATAATATTTTGTTGTTTTTTTTGTGATTGTTTGATTTGTCATTTAATTATTTTTTAATTATTCATCAATTATTTTTTTATTTATAAATTAATAAAAAATTATTCAATAAATAGTATAAGTAACGTATATATATTATTATATAATAGTATAATATACATAATACGTTTTCTCTTTCACGTCAGAGCACTAAATTTAATACTTACTGTAAATATTTGTTGTAAAAATAAAACAAAATAATATTTGTCTTAAAATTCGAAATAATTCAATTTTGCTGACCATCCATTGCAAGATATACAATCGTATGATCCGATAAATACAGTAATTTGCGATCATTACGGTGCAATTATTACTCTGTAATATAAATTGGCGGCATTATAAAAAGCTGAACTTTGACCATGTGTGACATTTCACCTCAACTTATTGAGATATATTTGTCTCAAATCGTCTCGATTTGAAAAGAATGATATAATAATGCGCCGTTATGAGATTTTTTACATGAATGACTGTCCGACTTATTTTGTATTGAAATCATTCATTTTTTTGAGTTATCAGTAATACACTTGTTTAAAATGATAAAAGAAATTAAGATACGCGAAAGAATATCGGATCTCAGTCGAAAGCCTTGGAGTATAAAAAAGAAGTTGTAAAGGTCGCGGTAACATTGGAAAAACATTGAGTTCCTAAAGATACTGAAAGAAAACCTCCAAAAATTGCAACATTCTTTACCATATTAAAAAACACCTTAAGGCTAAAATTAATCGGTGAAATAGTATATTATGGACCAAGGGCACATGCGCACGAGGATTAATTGCTAGCTTTTGTACTTGTTTAGAGTAAAAAAGGGAGAGACATTTTTTTCATATCTCAGAATAGTATATTTTGCTCTTGGGCGGAAACGACCACATTTCTGCTCTCGGGTAAAAAATGAGATCTTCTCCGCCCTGCGGAGGGAAAATAAGATGCTATCCCTACTTTTCATCCCTAGGGAGAAAAAGTAATCTTCAATTACGTCATTTAAAAAATGAAAATGCTTTCTTCCCGAAGGAGAAAAGGTGCGACTATCGTCTAGCCTTTGAGGAAAAAAGATGTTTTTGATGCATGTGTGAGACACAAAATTTATCTTCCTACAAACGAATACAAAGGGCATCTGAGGAGGTCCGAGGCGAAGCCGAGGTCCTCTGAGGATGCCTGAGGCTTCGTCGCGACTAACCTCGTTGAAATTGCATTTGCGCCCATCATGCGAACATAATTTTTTGTTACGAATGCAAAAAAAGTGGTCAAGCAAGCGGGCGCAAAGTTCATTTTTGCGCCTGCTTATTCTTTGCGCGCACTTATTCGCCCCAGGGCGATAAAAGTCACTTTGCGCCCTCGAAAGATGTATGAAAATGGCCACTTTTTATGCATGAGTGACAAAAAAGCAATTTAACTCTGTGCGCATGCGCCCTTGATACATATACTATTTTGTTCTACCGAGAGGGCGCTTCTCTCTCAGAAAAAATTAATGTGAAATTCAACATATTTTGCGTTGAATTTCACATTGATTAACTTCACTTTTTTATGCAAAGAGGCATGATTCCAATTTTAGGTGACTTAAATGAGATACTTATGATTAAATTACGACTTTAGGTAAAAATCGATCAACTTAATTTTGTTTTAATTTTCTAGATTAAGACATAAGATTCCACGTGACTGGAACAGTAATATCATTTCAAAACCAAATATATCAAAGTTCTATCTGGGTCATATTAAATATACATTAGAACTGCATTCGCAAACGTGGAAACTTTTTCAAAAAGTTCGAAGACTTTATACCAATTTGAGAAATTTGAGCGTTAAAAAAATCAAAAAATTAAAAAAAATCAGAAATTATCAATCAAAAAAACCTTTATTGATATTTAAGTTTGTTAATTAAAGGCAAATAAAATTTGTTCAACTTTCCAATATCAACTTCAAAGTGTTTTTTAATTGATGTTTTATATAGGTTTTATATAGAATATTTTCATCATACACTTTTCAGCATTTTATTTAATATCGAAGCTTTGTTTCAATTAATTTAATAATCAAAGCACAGTAAAGCTTTTCCGAATCACTTTTCATTTTTTGTGTTAAACAATTTTAGTATTTTATTTGAGTTTAGTGGCACCAGTATATTGACTAGTACTACCTAAAAAGTCCGAATTGCAAATGAAATTTATCTGGAAGTTATTACCCTGAAAACAACATATAAGAAGTATATATAGCTAAACAGTTAGCTAATTTAACTAGAAAGTTTGTTGGAAATGCTCCAACTAAACAATTTAGTTAATCTAGCGAATTATTTAGTTTAACTGGTGGCAGTTTGGCATTTTTTCTATAAATCTAACCAGTCTTGTTCTTTTTACCTCATTACTTTTATCGTAATAAAAATAGTTAAATTAACTCTTCGTTGGTATCGATATTTTTGCTGTCTTTGTTCCTCTGTAAAAGTCTCATTCGGTTATTTTTTTTATGTGGGGATTCCCTTATAGCGAAATTAACGACGGATTAATAAAATTAATTAATAAAATAAATTGTCCTTTACTGTTCTAATTTGTTCTTGTGATATTTTTTCCGGTAATATTTCATCCTGTTATATTTTCTTAGTTTTCCAAAATTAGGATTTCCAATGTTAAATGACAATAACTGAAGCAGTGCCAGTGACTGGGATTTACCTTACACCTATAAAAGCAAATTTCATTAATTTGTTTAAAGAAACATCCATTTTTGGAAGATCCAAACATGGAAATCTTGGAAACATCTAAATCTTCACTGATTTATCATTTTACAAATTTACGAATAAATACAACCAATACATTACCATTATATTAGCATTGTCAAAATAAGTCTTTTCCCCTTTTCATCGCTAAGTTATCAATACCATATATAATTCATATCATCAAGCTTTTCTACTTAATTTTGACCAAAACCGCTGCAAACATTGCACATCCACCAAAACCCACTTTAAATCAATTGAAAGCGTCTCGCAGATGGCAGCACCTGCGGCCGCCTTGCAACCGCCGCAGCAGCAGACTGACTCTCATATTCAAATACATTGACAACTGAGAGTGCGTCGGTGTGACGGAGATTCGTACGTACTCCTACGGTGTCGTGTAGAAGAGCGGGGCGCGCGCCGCGGCGACAATCGCGCTCCGCAGCCCGATCCCAGTCACTCAACAGCAGTTCACTCACAACTCTCGCATTGTCTTCCGCGCCAAACACGCACCTGCTCTCTTCGTATCTCTCTCTCTTTCTCGCGCGCGCACTCTCTTTCTCACTCTCTCATCCCAATTCTCTCGGTCAGTATTCGCTGTTAATTTTCGCGCTGCACCAATTCCCATCCCCCTTTCCTCCCTCCGTCCTCTTTTACCCTCATTTTTTGTTTCTCTCTCACTCTTATACACACATACAATAGTACCCCAAAAGTCACTTGATCTTGTCAATTATTGCGATCACATTTTGGCGCCTTTTTCCCCGCTTTACTTTTTTGCTTTGCTTTGATTTCCTCGAGATTGACATTAATTGGCCCAAGTGTACAGTGTGTTCACCAGCTATCCAACAATCGCCGTCTCTGTTTATCGCTCTTAATTCACGGCTAATCGTCAATCAATTCAACTTATTCAACCAAACTAATAATCCTACGAGTGATTGTTTCGGTTGTTATGACATAGAAAAGTACTGTCAATTGCTGATTTTTTTCTTGTTTTTTATTTATTTTTTTTTTTTTTTTATAGTTTGTTAGTTTTTCGTCAGCGTCAGCGTTATGATTCCTGTCAATTGGTCGACTCAACCCTCCGCGCGCGCGTTTTACCGTCAACCTTTGTTTTGGCCGTCAACTTAACAACCCTTCAAGTTCAGCCTCTTTTTTTCTTCCTTTTTCTTCTATTTTATCATCAAAGGACCTTTTGTTCATTCTCAAGTATTCCATGTCATTACAGTGCGCCAATTTAAATTGCAACTGAATTATTTCGTGTTTTCCGAACTTTGCATTGATTTTAAAGTGAACTTTTGCCGAGGATATCTTTGAGTGGGACACTTTTTGTTGCCATTTTTTTGCAAGGTTTGTAGAAATAAAATCGACGTCAAATATAACAAAAATATTCTTTAGTTATAAAATTTGTAGGAAAAAATGAAAAATAATAATTTGTGTAAAATGTATGTTTTTCTATGATAAAAGTAATTGAGTTAAAAAAAAGTTGAGTTTCAGTTAAGAGTAGCTCTTTAATGAGACATTGCCGGCTTTAGAGACATGTTTTGCTTGTTATCAAAATTTGTGTCAAATATTACGTCACAGTTAAAGCGTGGCTGTCTAAAGCCGTTTCATGCAAAAGCGTTGATTCATGTTTATTATTATTTACGGTTTTCAAATTGACAATCAGCCTTTTGACAATCTAACGAAAATATCCGATTGATTGTTGTATAATATACATGTTTAGCCCGTAAGTGAGCGCGCATCGGTCATTTCGACCGACGAACAAAGATAACCGAGTGGTGTTTTTGTTGATAAACAAAGAGGTCAGAAATATGCGTGCCCACTTACGGGTTAATATCGCGAGATAAGTCGGCCTTTTCTGATACTTTTCATTCTTTCAACATTCAACTGAATGCAATAAAAAGTTATTAGGAGATAAAATTAGTCTATGGAATAATTAAAGATTACCGTATTTTGATCTATAATTTTGCTTATTGAATAAGAGAAATACAACAAGAAAATTGAAAAATTTTCAATTTTTCTAAAAAAATCGATTTCTACGGAAATTGCTATTTAAAACTTGAATTTTGCTAAATTAGCAGAAATGCATAAAATAACATGAAACTACAAAAATAATGAAAAATATTAACAAAGAAAGTCATGAAATATGAAAATAAACATTGTTTAGTTTAAAAATACTTTTATTGCCACAAAAGTCATTTAATTTGTTTAATTCTAAATTATTTAAAATTAAGATTTCCAAGTATTATAACTGTCGAATGAAAAACATTGAAAGAAATAAAACTGAAGAAACTTTATAGAAAAAATGTAATACATATTTATTTTCATAATACATGGGATAAAATGTAGCATAATTAATACTGTGTAAACACAGGTTACAGACTATTTAAGTGCTATATACACCTTTCTTATAGGCAGCTCAATTATGTAAACATCCTACAACAATACTTTTCTAAATCTTCTTCTTGCAATCAAACACAATGATTTCGCAACACATATAGGCAGTAACATTAACATCGTTTCATGTTTTACATTGTAATAAAAGGAGCTGATTGTCATTAATGAAATATGGTTTATAGCAATTAAAAGATCAAATCTTGAAAAATATAATCCTCATTGTTTTATTTTTTCAACAATTTCATTTATTTAGAAAAAACACACGTTTCGTTTGGTTCCCCACGGTCAAAAATTCAAGGATAATTAACCTATTCAAATTCCTATACATGTGTATTATATAACATAAAAAGAATAAAATGAAAGAAGCGATATTTTGTCTGAACTTTGAGTCGTGTTTTTATATTGTCTTTGATAGTTTTCATTCACATTGAATAAATTGATAAAGATGACAGTTTAATAAAAAACAGACAAAATAAGTCGAATCGGTTGGATTAACACTTTTAAAGTGACTGTTAATCAAAATAAAAATGACTAATGAATTAAATTGCAAACGGATTGATTTAAATTTCTAAAATTCAAAGGAAGACAAAATATTTTTTATCAATGAAATAAATAAGGAAAAAATTGTTTGTTTTAGATAAGAATCATTATGGCACAAATTAGCCATATTTCAGGCAACGCAGATTGCACAAAAATGGAAGTCCAATTTCGTGATATTGTTTGTTATATTTAATTTCCTTTAACTTTATGTAATCTTTTCTTCCTGGGTCGTTACATGCCATCCACATTGTTATATAATTCTTCATCTGACCATATATATAATTATATATAATTGTGTTTGAAATCAATACAAAGATAATTGCTCTATGAAAAATCATTCGTTTGTATTGAAGACTTTGGTTGTTACACAAACACGCAAGTTTCCCACAGAATATACTTTTGCAATTTATTTTGCGTGCAAATTCTCTTACTTAAAATGATATTCTTATTTTTTGAATATTTTTTTCAATTTAATATTATGCGAAATTAAGTTGTCGAGGAAAATAATTCGAAAATGATAATAATTAAGAAACCAATGATGAAGTTTATGATTAACAATAACAGATAATTCCGTCTATCGACGTCACTTTCAAAGTCACTTTAATTTCTTTCCAATAAATGGTTTTATCCTCTGACGTCATTAAACCTAATTAACATCACAGAAATGGATGATGTTATTTTACCGAGAGAATTATGAAATATTGAATTCAATTTCGAAAATATGCTCTTAACATTATTTATGAGGCCCATGTAAGTCTGGCAAATCAATTCTATATTGCTACATCAAATGTCATAAATTTTTGTTAGGATCATATATTAATGAATAATGACAAAAAGACAAATGAATTCGAGGTATTTTTAATTGAAAAAATAAGAATGTTATAAAATACAATCGGAACTATTAATGATATGCATACAAAACATTTCTCAAAACATCTCATTAACAATAAAATGCAATGAATTATATAATAGTTCAAGCATGATATGTAATACCGAGTCCAATTTTATTCGCTACAATTGCATAATTTGACATTCGATAATTGTTGTTGTACTTAAAGCTTCTTAACGTTTGTGTTTGGTTTGGAGAAACGTATAGCGCAAATTCCAACATTTCTCAAATACTTTTATTTCATCGCATAAACTTCATTATTAAGCAAAGAAAGATTTGAATAGTACAAGATCAGAAAGTTTGCAATTAAAACGAAACTTTCAGCATTATTAATTATATTTTAATTTTTATTATTAATATTTATAATACCATAAAGGCAAAATTAAAAATAAAATTAAAAATTAATGGTTAGAATTTGAATAAGCTTTTTCAATAGCTATACTATAGCGTTACAAAAAATATGGCGGAACTTATAAGTATCAGTGTAATTAAAAAATTTATTTTTTTATTTAAGATTTATTTTAATATTTATTTTTAATTTTTACACTAAATAATTTTATAAATAAAATAAGACAATTGTTTTCGTCAACTTCACATCATTAAGGCATATGCCGCACATAAAAAATTAATATTATTTATATCTTTGATTGCTTTCTACACATTATTCAGAGATGTTTGGAATATATAATTTTCTCCACATTATTGGTTCATGTGGTAAATATTGCTTAGACATGTGGACATATTAATTCAAACTGTGTACAAACAAAATTTCTCTCTCACATTACATTATAATGTAGAACACATTCATTAAACAGTTTTATTTTTTTGCGTGTAACTGGAATGAAATTGTAAACAAACATTATTTTGCGTGTTTGGTTAGACGAAAAATAAAGTTGATTCTCGTTTCTCTTTCGTTTAGTCTGTTTTTAGTTAATGACTTGACTTAATCGCAAGCAAACATACTTCGGTTAATGGAATTCATTTTATTATTTAAAAACCTGTTGATCGTTGCGAAATATATGATTATATAGAGATTTTTTAAGATGTAACATTGACCTCTACCTTGAGAGTTGAATGTTGGAATTGTGCCTTACGGAGATGAATTACACAAAAAATATCTCGAACTTCTATGAAATGCTATATGTCAACCGGATTATGCAATCTCGGTTGATTGTACCTACTTTTAAAAGCATACTTTTGTATTTATCGTGAAAAGAAAATAAATGTATATCGTAATTTTGTTCTTATTCAATACTTTTCTTTTCTTTAATTATATAACTGATTACACTTTTCGATGAATCGAAATAATATGTAAATAAGAAAATGTTGAACAAATATTTTAATGAAAACTTGAAGCTTAATATTATGTAATATTACATTACATATAATCATGTTAACTTTTTTATCAAAATATTTCTTTTAACAAAGCTGAAGTAAAGATGAAGCTATTATTGGCTTGAATTTTCACAGCGATTAGTCAGATTTTTTTTATTACACTATTGTTTGCTTCCCACGATTCAATTCACTTATACACACGAATACATACATAAGTGCAATATCATTAGCAAAATCTGTTCATTCATCAGCGTTTCACAGGGAATCACTGAGTCTCATTGCGAGTCACAATTTGCCTTACAAATTCATTTCGTTCAATTTAAATTTTTGTTGTTGATAATTAATTGTAAAATTCATTGTTTCAATGCTTTTTTTGTTACATATTTTAATTTTCTTTACTTTAAATAGAATTTCTTCGTTCTGATAATAATTTGTACGGAAATAGTGCATAATACATGCATTATCTTGACGATCTTTTGTCTTTTTTTATTCGTCAAAGTTTATTAACAATCTAAAGCAAAGACAATTTTATTTGTCTCCAGAGATTTCTATTTTTATAGTTTCATTTATTATTTTCCCCTTTATTTTATTATTTTTATTTTTGTTTTATTTTTATTTAAAGAAAAGCAATATGATTAAATTTTCAAATAATAAAAAAATAAAAAGTAATGAAATTGTAAAGCGATTCCGTCAAATCACAAAATACATCAAACTAAATGCAATCCTGTCCATAATATATTCTAGCAATACAAAATTTTTCATTGCAATTAATTTGTAACTTTTTTTTCTTTCATTTTTTCGCCAAGCAAAAAATCAATCTCTTGAATTTCTTAACCCGAATTACATTGTGCAAGAAGTTGTTTTTCCACTCGCGTAAACTTTGCGATTATCACCCACTTTGCTAAGTCAATCAGATTTTACGATTTGATATTTATATATCGAACCACAAAAAAGGCCATTATTTCATCTTTATTTTTTCGTTGTATTTTTAAGTTGCTATACATTGTAATGTTTCTTAAGAAAACGAGGCTTCTAGAAACACTCCTTTTTATTCACCTTTTTTCTCTTTCGATGCGATTTTTGTTCTAACGAAATCTAAGTTGCTTAGATTGACTTAATTGAACTGAAGCAGGTTTGACTGCATTGTTCAGCATTTCAAGTGAAACGTGATTATATGTCTATATATCTGCATCGATTTCGAGTAAAATCGTAAAAATAAGTTTGTTACGGCAAACCAATGATTTCCGAACATAATTTTTTTTTCTCAAACTATGATATTATACACTTAGAGTGTTAAAGGGAATTGTTTTGGAGTTATGTATGTCATTATTTCAAATAACTTGTTGCATCAAAAGACAGATTCAAAACAAACGATAGTTTGTCGAAGCCAAGATTTAAAGGAAAATATTATTAAAATAACAGTTTTTTTTAATATATATATTTTTAATATGGCGGTGTTCATTTTATATTTTCTTTTTTATTATGTTTTATAATACGAATATTATTTTTTGTTACTCGGGGAGGGAAATGCCATTTTCCTCCCTAGAGAGATTTAGGAAAATGGCTTTCTTCCATCCCTCGTAACGAAAAATATAGTACGCAACATGGGAGATGATCGGAAATTCGTTTCCCTCGCGATTACAAACCTCGCCTTCGGCTCGGCTTGTGAAAACGATTTCCCGACTCCGCTCGGGAAAACGAATTCCCGATCTCATCTCCCTTGTTGCGTACACGGAAAATCGAGACTAGATGTGGACACTGTTGAGGACATAGGAATCCAATGTTTAAAAATAAAATGTCACTTAAACATTGGATAACATTGTCTATACATATGTTTCATATGTGCAGCGCAGTGATTTTCCCTGCGCTGGCTATAGCAGAGCCAAACAGTGGCCCTCTGAGTTCAGCGCAGTGGTTTCCATTGTCCGAACATTGGAATCCAATGTGCTGGCTGTGCATGGCAGTGTTCTAACTTTCATAAATGCGCGCGATATATTCAAACCTTACTTCACTGTATAATTATTTGGTTAGCTGTCAAATAAATAAATGAATTGACGTGTGCTGTATAAAGTTTACGCTTTTGTTGGATATTTAAAAGGTAAGTTGATTTTCTTTACAAAATTTGAAATGATCATATATTAATTAAATGTCATATAAAGAACAATAAAATATTTAACATTTTACATAAATTCAAGTTTTAGACAAAATAAATGTAAATGGTCATGGCATTTTTTGAGGAAAAAGTATTTGAAATATACTATTTGCAATATTCTAAATATGACATTTAATTAATATATGATCATTTCAAATTTTGTA
>JABFPJ010006760.1:0-10582 GCA_022817425.1 Gryon sp. ZL-2020 | reverse complement strand
CCTGATTATGGCCATAACGATGCCTAGCGTTACACACATTACATTACCTTATCAGAATATCGCATGTGGTCCTGAGCAGGATGCCACTTTTCGAAAAAACATGATACTTGCCTCATGTGGGTCTAATGTGGGCCAGATCAGAAAAACTGAGAACGGGTTTTGTTAAGGCTATCCTTATCATGGCCATACGCTAGATGTGGCATGCCTCATCAAATTTTTACTAGGGACATCATCCGTTGCATTATCGGAACAGATATCGTTGCAATATCAGATCGGTTGCAATATTAGGTGTTGCAATGAGAGGAAGTCGAGTGTACTGTTAAAATAAGTAAACTCCTGTATTTGTTTTCCAGCTAATGAAATTATTTTAATAAACAGACAATGTGTAAGTATATAATCATTTGAAAAACTTATTAATGTAAGAATAAGAAAACAATAATTATTCTAATTCAAATGATTTTGAATCATTTGAATTAGACAGTAAAAAGAGTATATTTTTATTTTATTATATAAAGTATATTTTCATTATTTTGTTTGTCATTTTAGTAATCACGTATACATACAAAATATTTGATGATTAATTACAATAAATGACATTTTTTAAATAAAAAAATAATTTCAGTTTTATTTATAGATTTTGAGGTTACACAAATTTCTGTCAAATTATTTATTTTTATTCATGTATTACAAATTTTTATTTTTCTTTTATTTATATGTTATCAATTTTTTGTATGCATTATTTTTATTTCCTAATAATACATATTATTTGCATTTATAGTAAATCAACATTTTGCAATTTATTCTTCGTGTTCTGATTTGGTTACTTAATTATTATCTGTATGTTTTAAGTTATTTGTGATTGACGTTGACAATATACCCAGTATCCGAAAAATAATAGGAAACAATAACCAACGATTACTTTTAATTCAAAGTGCATTTTATTGAATTGTGTTTTGGGAATTTTACAATACAAATAAAACTAACCAAAAGTTTGTGTAATTTTTTTGTATTATTCTATGTTGGATATAAATGAATTGCATTTTTACAATTCATAACATAGTCATTTTATTGTATATTATCGTCTATTGTAACTGATTATTAAATACAAATTGGAGTTGAAAATAGTATGTTTCATTCAATTATCTATTGTAGACAATTGTAATTACACGATTGAGATTTTGATATATTTAAATAATTCAATTATTTCAAATTCAGCTATTAGAAACATATAGTTTTATATATAAAAATATTTAAAACCAAATAAACTAAATATTATAAATATTTGTTAATTCAAAAGAACATATTGTTATGCTTAAAAGTACTAATTTTATGTCATTAGTTTATATATTAAAAATCCTAAACTCATGTACAAAAATCAATTGTATAAAGTTAAGATGTCGTTGTAGCTCAGTGGTAAACGTACAAGTCTCACTATCGGGCGGACAAGAGTTCAGTTCTCGATTACATTTTCTTTTTTTTGTGAAAAATAATAAATTATAATAGACGGCTTAGAAAATGAATTGAATTCTATGTTATATTAACAATTCCAAAAAGCAATAGAAATTAATTCAAATTATCCAATTGATTTCTATCGTTTTTCGGATACTGGGTTCTAAGATACATACAAGTGTTTTCATCTCTTAGAAGACGTAATGAAATATTACACAGTAAAAAAAATCTCGTGCCAGTGTAAAAGTGTAAAAATTTCGGTGCAATTTTTTACACCGAAAGGTCTAAATATATCTAAAGTATAATTATGATTGGCTGTTGGTACACTAATCGGTGTACAATTAACATTTTCTAGACTTTAATTTGTATTTTTACACGAAATCGTGTAAATATTTGAATATTTTTTTTACTGTGTACTGTATCTCTTTAGAGATGGAGAGTATACATTGAAAGTTACTTCCCGTCCCTAGGGAGAGAAAGTGCAACTTTCATCTAGTTTTGAGAGAAGAAAAGAAGTGTTTTCGATGCATGTATGAGAAAAAAGTTTATATTTATAGTAATTAAATAATTTAGTAATTTTAACTATTGTATATACTATATTGAAACAATGAAGAAAGATGATTTTATATATAACTACATAAAATGTAATAATTTTTGTTGGACATGAACAAAGATACTTATATATGAAACTTTTATATCTTACTTATAACTAACTTAAAACTTTGTAAAAAATGTGATTGATCAAGTCAACTTTTCCTCTTTCATCTTTAAATAACGTCTTCAAACATTTAAAATTATTAATTTTTAATTTGATTAAAAACATTGTTTTGTAAACTTTTAATGCTTGAAAAACGATGAGAAAATCAGTTTACAGTGTCTTATTTGATAAACTTGAATGATCTCAAAGAGAGTATGACTTTGACACGAGAATTACGCAAGCTGATAGAAAGGTGACATTGTGGTGAGGCTATGGTGTGTTGTACATGCGTCATTTGTACTATAAATCATGTCACCGATGCGGTATCGTCGTGGTGAAAGTGGTTAACCAGAGATTCAAAACATCCTAACTAATTTAAACAGTTTGCCAAGGGCGGGCAGATAAGGAAGCAAATTTTCTGCATTGGGTTGATCAAAGTAAAGTCGACAAAAAAAAAGTGTAAATTGAACAGTCGCAACAAAAAAGCAAATAAAATAAAAGACACAAAACAGTAAAGTCATTCGATAAGATCTAAAAGATAAAACTACGAAAAGAGAAGAAAATAATCTAAAAAAAAAAAAAAAAAATAAGAAACAGCAAAACTAAAGTAGAAAAAAGATAACAATAAATAAAGAAGACATAGTAGCAAAGCCAAGAAGGGGAAAAGATGAGAGTTAAAAGTGAGGATGAGTGAAAACAAAGAGCTTAACGTTGGGTGAAGACAGATGGAAAGACAAAACTAAGAGATAAAAGAAAAAGAACAAAAAGTGGATGAGAAGAAGAATGTAGAAAAAGAAGTAGCAGAAGTAGAAGAAGTAAGGAAAAAAAGAAAGAATAAATTGGATGCTTACCCATCGAGCAGCATGTTGGATGAATTCCTGGTCCAATAATTGATAGTATTTGGGTGTGCCTCGACGTAGCAGTGCAATTTGACGTCGGTTCCTGGTGGAGCGCCTAAGAGCTGATTCGGCGCTTGCACGACCGGCGCAACTGGGAATGTTAAAGAGTAATTCATTGTGGTTGTGGGTTCTCGGGGAGGATAGATTGGCTGAAAGCCGAGTCGAAAGTAAGGCGCATTATAATACACACTTACAATTCACTGCAAGGGTGACCCGTCTGCTCACCGCAGGAGGCACGTCGTTACTGGCAATACAAAGGTATGTGCCCATTTGCCGTCGTTCCACCCGTTGAAAATACAACGACGAACCATTGTACAGCTCGAACTCCTTGAAGCCGCCGACTAATCAAACATATTTTGCATCGAACCACGTATGCTTTCACAAGGATCGTCGCTCGAATCATTTATTGTCGTCAAATTTGTATTCAGTGCGCGCCACCGAGTCTCGATCCCAAAGATCTCATGCTTCCGTTTTTTATCTCTGCAAAGTGCCCCGATAAATACACCCACCCAAACATCTCTATAAGCACCTACTACTTCCATCCGCATTATTACGTTTTACGTAGTGTATTTTTATTTTTATTTTGATAGGTTTTTTTTGAAAGATTCTCCTTGTGGTTTTTCTTACGCTCGATCTGTTTGAGTCTTTACTAAACTCATAATAAACGAGTTTTGATATGTGGGTTTTGCGTCATTTGCCTTATGAGTGATTTCCCGCGAAAATGTTTAATACATTATGTTTATGTTTATTTAGGGGTCTTCCTTTTTTTTTAGTTACAGGTTGTTTGACGATTCGAAAATGAATTGCTTGGAGATACGCTGAGGGAAATGAACTAAAATTAGCTATACTTATATCATATATAGCTATAATTATAGGAAAGTTTGCAATACGTTATAGCTTTTTAGGGATATGCTTGAGAATATGTAAGAATAATTGTTAGATTTTATAACAAAATCAGTATCGCACATTTTTGAATATAATCAATTTGCAATACAGTATCGCATTTTTCGTGACGATTCATTAAATTTACAGTTTGACTTTTATACAATAAAATATAACAATGTAAACAATATACATTTATTTTATAATTAAAAATCATTTTTTCTCAAAATAATTTCAAAAATATGTAAAAATTATAGATTTTATTAATTTAAAATGTGATACTGATTTGATTCCCGCTTTTATTTTAGATGTGATCAAACTAATGACCGCTTTTAATATATTTTTTATGGTGACCGACATCTATGTCGCATGCTTGGATGTCGCATTAGCGAATTTGAATGTCGCAGATATAAATATCGCATAAAAATTAATAAATTAAAAATTAAAAAAATAAAAGTGATAATTTCATACATTATCATTTGGTGCGTTCTTAAGATTTGTTCAATTAACCCTTCGTTTGTATCGTTATTTTTGCTGTCTTTTTTCCTCTGTAAGAGTCTCATTCGGTTATCTTTTTTATGCGAGGATTCTCTCATAGCGATACCAACGGCGTGTTAAATATATATTATAAACAGCAACAGATTTTTCAAAATTTACGAATGTACAAAAATAAACACATGCAATTTGATATTATTACATTTCATAACATTTTAATTTTTTATTAAATTACTTGGATATAGATATAATACATAAAGAAAATAAACGATTGGGTGTTTACGCCACATATCTCTAATTGAAATAAAGAAGTTCGAATTAAAGTCAGAGTATCTGTCGGTAAGTATTGGCGCGAAAATTAAGTTTGGGCTAATTAATTATAGGACTAAATTATAAGTGTGGAATTATATGTGTGGATTTTCACTTCAATTTAGCTTGAGTTGATTATTTTATAGAATTCTAAATAATAATATTAATTCTTAATAAATATAAATCAATAAGGAATATTCTGTTATTTTATTTATCTTACTCTGTAATCTACTTTTCTTTTAGGAAAACCTTATAAATCGTAGTAGAACAAACCTCGGCGTTTCACATTAATGATATGGCTGTAATCTGGCTTGCCCTATTGTAACCCCGTTAGTTTTTACCTAATCAAGTCTTGAAGTTAGCCACAGTACCTTTTCTCAAACTTTTTTCAAAAAAATGGTTGTCCTTATCAGTGCCAAAAATGGCCTTCAATGGGCATCCTCATTTTCCAACACTTTAGTAGAAGTTTTATAGAAATTTACTGCTTACAAAGAATGTTTATATGCATTTTATGCACGTAAACAATAATTTTAACCTAAAAGTGATTGTAGGTAGTTGTTTATGTTTCCATAAACTTTCATGCATATATCATAAAATCATATATAAAAGTATGTCTAGATAAAAATGTTACATGATTTTATTTATTTACATGTGTTTATTTAATATAAAAATTCTACTAAACAACAAAACAAGTCATAAATGACTCGTCTTTATATATAAATACTCGTTTTAATATCATAAATGTTATGATATGTATTTTTAAGATCTTTTTTTACGGTGTTTTGTCCTGCAGTATAAATATGTTAATTTACGTGTAATATTTTTTTGCCCACACTTACATACTTTTAGAACTATAATTAATTAACATTAAACGTTATTAACTTTTTAATTTTGCTGTTTTGTTATATTTTTTTGAAGACCCTGTAGAATATTACTTGTAAATATTGATTTTTATTGAACTTTTTCCAAGAATTTCTTAACATAATTTGTTTCTCAATTAAAACTTTAAATTATAAACTTTCAAATTCGCAAACATTGTTTTCTCAATTTGTGTAAATTATTTGTCAGTTAAAAAAGTTGTTTCTTCTTATAACGAGCTATTTACATTTTATCGATGAGATAAAAAGGAATTTTCAAAGAGGTAAGAAAAAGAAGCGATTTTGAACACAAAAGGAAAAATTCAATTTTCACTGCAGACTCTTCCTTATTGTGCCCAAGGAGGATGTACACGCGATTTTGTCGATCCATCTTAATCTCTTGAAAGATCAACAAGCAATTCCGGAAGTAAACCACTTATGGGTTTCTACACCTTGACGAAAGATCAATGCCTTAACAACGGCTCGTAATGTTCCCAATGTTATATAGCAACGGTATTGTTTAACACGAGAACAAGGTCCGCCGCGTGCTTCCGTTATATAAGAATTTCTCAAATTCAACGTCAGATTTCAGTGATATCGATCCATTTTTCGAATTATAGTTTTCCACTGAGAGAGCGAATAAGTGGAATTTGTCATTTTATCGTTAAATCGACGATTAACGACAACGGATTCTGTACGACAATAAATGGCTCGCTACTTAGATGTTAAGATCTTTTAATAGTTTTCTCGAGAAAAAGGAATGTTCAAAAAAATTCCACCGACACATTCTTTTCGTAATTTATGAAAGATTCAATTACAAAAAATGCATTCAATTTTCTTAAAAATGTCTTTTTAAGATATACATTACATCAGATATATGAAAATCATATCAATCAGTAATATTAAGTGTTTTAATTGTGCATGTAATGACCAAAAAGAATCTTTCATTTCTTATTTAGTATTTTTACATTCTAACATTTCAATTATAAAATTTGAAAATTCGTTTTATCAATAATATCTTCATACATTTTTTGCCATTTATATTACAATTATAATTAATGATCTGATCTAAATTATCTGATCTAAATTATTGTACTTAATTAAGGTCAATTATGGTTTGAATTAATAATTTCAATTAAATTTGAAATCATTGCAAATATTTTCACATCAAGTTTATTTATAAAAATAATTTCATGTATTGTTCGAACCACTGCAATGACTGTTGCAAAGTACGAGCTTTTAGCGAAGTTATTATTTTCATATATATTATTTGGCAAAGTTGAAATTATATTCTTAATCATTATGAGTAATTTTATAATTCTTGTATTCATTTTAATGACTCCAAAAATTACTCGAAATTTGATATGTATTATTATAATTTACGGCACATAATTAATAATGTTTCATTAAGTTACTTTTTCATGTTCTACAGACATGAAACGTATTGATGCAGGCGTTTATGTATGATGAACACATATACATCATCAATATGAACGTACCCTTGTAACTATCTATGTGAATTCAGTATACTATTACATATACCCTTGTGTATGCACATCGATATATATGCTATCGGAACAATCACCTAAATATTACATAATAAATACACAGTTCAATTTGCAAAATTTAATGAAAATCTTAAGTAATATTTTAATACTTTATTATGATTTAAATAATTTCAGTTCAACACATTTTACATTATTAACTTTACTTTAATTGATCCTTATGTTTCAGCATAAGATGATATTTCAGAAAGATGATATTCTAATTTGTCATAAAAATGTCTCTAAGTGATGTAAAGTGTTTTTGTTGATTGGAATATAAATAGCAACTAATTGTTATTCATAAAACATATGTCAGTATTTTAGTGGAACATAACTTTGTTGATTAATCTATGTACAAGCAGCTTCTGTATTTATCTAGGTCGTAGACATGGCAAGTACAACATCGATATCCTATTGGTGAAATAACTAAAGTTCATGCACGTGTCTAAGTGGCTGCCCACTCATGCACCAGACTGCGTTAACGTGGCTTGCCCGAGTAATCGGCACAACTTGTGTTGTCTCTAATTGTTTATCATCGCCGATAATTTTAGATAAATAAGCGCTTACATATACTAAGTTATTAACTGGAGTTCAATGCTCGTAAGGAATACGAATTGATTTAAGTGTTTTCACGTAAACAACCAACTAATGGCTTAGCAGAAGAAATAAGTGGTATAACCGTACTTTTGGTCAGACCAAGTTTGAACGTAAATCAGTTACACGGTTTTCAACAGGTATGATATACAAATCTTTAAGGGCAAAATTATCTTTAATACTATTTTATATATAATTCGGTATAATTGAGTAACTTCATGTACATTCGAATATATTTTTCAATTTCTTCATTCGGAATAAAACAATATTTAACAAATCATTGCTGATTTAAATCTTCCCAACGTTTTGATGCGAATTTGTTTTATTACAGTTTGTTATTGAAAGTTGTTAGAATTCATTTTGTTAGCATCAATATGAGTTAATAAATCGGTTTATACAAGTTTTCAATTTTATTGTAACGTCATTATTATCAATACAAGCATAAAAAATAGGATGAAAAAAAATCGAGTTCAATTTTTATTCTTTAAAATGGTCTATGATTTTTGCTGCGTGAACAGATAAAGCTGATCAGATTTCAGTGCATTTTATTTTTCATTTTATACGATAAAATATTTCAGAAGTAAGAAAAAATGTAATAGGTTTTATATTTGCATCAAGGAAATGGCCATTGCAGTTGCAGCAACAGAATTATGTATGTTTCTCGTATGTATTTTGTAAATAATACAACTACAAATGAAGTAGGTTCGTGAATGCAATGACAAAGTTATTGTCCAATTGATTCGCGCATTTTACTCGCGCGAGAATACTTCTTAGTCAGATGAGTATTCCATAGGTTTCATTGATAACACATAAGTACTTTGCTCGACCTAAATGCCCACGTAACTGGGTTATATTATGCTGTATAAACTGTCAGATTTTTTCGTACATTCCTTTTCCTCTCACTGCTTTATTTACATATAAAAATACGTGTTAAATTGTTACAAATTTAAGTCAAGAATAAGTCAAACTAACTTACAATAAGTTAATGTTCAAACATTTGAATATACAAATTAAGAAATTTTTCTAGTTTTGATATTCAGCGTAACAAATATTTTTATTTTCTTTCGACAAAACATTTATATATTAATATTTAATATATATAACTTTGAATACACTCTTAAAAAATCATTTTGATATCAAGAGAATCGTTTTGAATCAAAACGATAATCCATTTAATATTCTGCCAAATTGAATTCCTTTAAATTTAAGAGGAAAAAAATTTTATTTTGATTTATTTTAGAATAAGAGGATATTCCTTTTAGAATTAAACGAATTTTGTATTGTAAGTAAGAAATACTCAATTTTTAAATTTAGAAACGCAATTTTATCTAAAAAATTAAATTAAAAAATTAAATTAATGTTTCAGTGTTTATTTGTTAATTAAATATGTCAAAAAAATTTTATATAAATATTTATTATTGTACAAATTATTTATTTTATTATTTTATTCGTTATTATTTTATTTATATTATTCGTTCTTATTGGCCGAAATCTATTTGATATTAATTAGTAAGGAGCGTATTAGGTCCTATTTATAATACAAAATATTTAATTTTTATTTATTATACATTTTTAAAGGATCTAATTATTATGAATGAATCAAATCCAATTATCTAATTATAATGAAGAATATAAAAAATGCCATCTCCAGAATAAACAGATTTCTGCAAGATGTTTTGTGTACAATCGCACTAATAGAAATTATAGAGTGCGTTACGTGTTCATTATTAATAAATTTATCGGCTGTTTTCGAACTTGAAACATACACCGTCGCGCGTAGCGTTACAGCGGCTGCGCAGAAAAATCTTGCATTTAAACGAATTTTGCTTTAAAATTCGTGGCGTAAGACGCTTGCGCAAGCAAAAAATCTTGAATTTAAATTATTTTTTATTTAAAACATTTTTCGGTTTTCCACTAAAGGAATATCCTCTAAATCATAACATATTTTTTTTGGGATATAATGGAATAAAATTTTCATAATAGATGATTCGTTTTACTTTTAAACGATTTCCATGTAGAGGAACATATTTTTGAATTAAAACGATCATTTGTAAGAGTGTATAAGATAACATTTTGCAAGTAAAATTGAAATGTTCTCATTTTCATATTAAACTTTATATTAAATGCTCTTAAAATTAGATAGAAATTTCATTTTAACTTAATTAAGCAGTCCATCAAGAATATTCGAATAAGAGAAAAAAATAGCGCATGAATTTCATACTCGCGATGTTACACGATGCTTTTAATTTGAAAATATTTGTACATAAAATCTGCGTAGCGTGTAATTAATTTTGAACAGATTCTGGGACGTTAATTTGACGTTGATATGTGCGACTATTCCGAATGATACTGTCCGATATTTGACTTACCCGTTCGGATTAAAATTTTTTTACTGTCTTCCCGTTTCCAAGAGATTCTTGGCGTGGGTCTGCCGGTGGCGTTGCAACTTAGCGTCACGTTTTCTTCCTCCAGCACTGATAGATCCGTGCTGGTAACTTCTCCATCAACGATATCTGGAGGTACTGGAAAACAATATAAATGATGGGTTTCAACAAAGTGGAAATCCTTAACGTGACTCTGGAGTATTATGACTTGCCACATTTCGTTTAATGTGCATTCTCGAAAGAAACTGAGCTAATTTATCCGGAATTTTATTCCCGCCAGCGAGGCAACTCAAACATGCCAGAAACATTGCTTTACTTCCTTTTTCTTCTTATTTCATTTGTAATTATACTCTCTAAATTTAAATGAGTGAAAATTTCACTTATTTGCTGAGTGAAACATTTTTTCACTTCAAAAAAGTAAAAATTTGCACTTATTCATAAGTGAAAAAATTTTTCACTTCCAAAAAAGTAA
>JABFPJ010006759.1:0-10582 GCA_022817425.1 Gryon sp. ZL-2020 | reverse complement strand
CGTGTTTTAATGCGAGTGTCAAGTATTTTATATTAATAATAATACTTATTATATTATAAAATATTTTTTGACTTTTCTCTCTGATATAATCAGCCGTTTTAATTGAAGAGCATTTTGAATTATTTTTAAGTATATAAATTAAAATATTTATATATTTAAAAAGTATATAAATTTTTACATCTATTTAAAAAAATTTAATATATATAATAATAATAAATAAAATAAATAAAATAAAGCAATTTATAATAATAAATAAAATTCTTTAATACGTCAGTTTGTTTAAATAAAATAAATAAAATCCTACTAATATATAAATTTCAATCTATGTCTGTCTGTTTGTCTGTGTGTCTGTTACCTCATCATGGTAAAACTACTGGACCGATTTAGTCCAAATTAGTCTCAAATTATAGCTTATACTTTCCTGAATGTCATAGGCTACGTAAAGTAGTGTTTATAGTTTTGACATTTGAAAAAAAAATTTTTTTTCGATTTTGGAACCCCCTCCCCCCCAGGTTTGTCAGAGGGTTGTCAGGGGGTTCTCGCGAGGTCCTCAGGGGGTTCTCGGAGGGTTCTCGGGAGGTTATCAGGGGGTAATCAGAGGGTATTTGGAAAGTTTTCGGAAAGTTTTCAGGAAGTAAGTTTTCGGAGTTTTCAGAAAATTTTCAGGAAATTTTCAGGAAGTGGTTTGGAGTTTGTTTTCGAGGTTGTGCGAAGGTTCTCAAAAGCTTCTCAGACAATGTTCGGAATAAGGTCAAACTTGGTCCAATTAAGGCCAAATATGATGCCAATATGGACCATGTTTGTCAAGCTTTTTTTCTTTTTCAGTTATCCTTATTCTGGACAAATATGGTCCCAATAAAGTCAAATATAGTCACATTAAGTGCCAAATATGGTCTCAATTAGGACCATGTTTGTCAAGCCTTTATCATGATTAACGTGGATTCATAGAAATATTTCGGATGGAACTAGGGACTTAGTCCAGACTCATACACGGTCATAAGGAGGGGTTCATAGGGTTTCGCCCGAGCGAAGCTCTGCAAAATTTCATTTCGGCGGGATTTCAGCTAGTAATATATAAATATAGAAAATTCCTCAGCTATTTACTACGACTTTTCTGAAATCAACATTCAAATGTACCTGATATAGTGTGTGCAGCATGGGAACTTTTGTTGCATTCTTTGCACAAGCTTGGCCGCAAAGACTCTTCTAAATATTGAAGAACACTTACAGTGACATCGAAGTTTTGATTAAATATAACTGAATAAGGGATTTCAATATAGATACTCTTCGATTCTTTCTGACATCCATTTTCACATGTAGATATTGTTTTCATACATGGAATTTCTTTTAATGTCTCCAAAGCAACATCTCCAATGTTACTTGTACAAACAATATCAACGCAGTTTGCTAGCTTATTTCGAATTACAGTCGACGTCATTCCATGAAGTAATTTGGCACGTGCGTTGTAACAATGAGCGGTCACTCCTTTGTTTGCAATATACTGTACAAGTGATAAAAAGTCACTTGAGATGTCGCTATACAGTTTGTCCATAAATCCGCCGTCAATTACTATCAATATAAATGCTTGCAACATGCTGTCAAATGCACAGGTATTAAGTGCAGTACAATTTTTGCCTTTAATATTAACAGCTTTTAATTTAAAAATATTACCATTTAATAACAATGGTACTTAATTAATTTTCGGTGCAATTTAAAATCCTCAGGGTGAAATGTGGAGTGAATGTATTTACTAGATTTGACAGCAGTCGATTCATTTTCTTTTAAACCTCCCCATACTTCAACTTCGTTATACATTTCTTGTATATTTTGTGCTTTCTTTTTGTTTAAGTAACTTAAACACCTTCGTCGTTGTCTATATCCTTCTTCTTCCTCCTCTTCGCCTTCCAAAGGAACCGAACACACCGGTAAAAGATGAACAACTTTATCGCAGTCTTTACACCTATGATTTCCTTGAGGGTTTATTCCTTTCTGCATTTCATCTTCTGCTTGTTGACAATTTGGGCAAACTGTCTTTAAGTGTTCGTCGTTACTTGGTAATTCTTTGCTCGCCTCTATTCTCCTCTCATCTGCGTCTTGGACATCTTGTTCATTGTAACAATCCAAACATAATCGGGGCGCAAACATTTCGTCATCTTCGTCATTATAGTACATACTAACAGAACATGTGGGCAACAGATGAACCACAACATTGCATTGATAGCACTTAAAATTCTCTTCCAGTTCTTCGCTGTTGTTTTCCTTGTCTTCACAGAAAAAACATTTAGTTCTTTCAGTAGTTGATCCCTATAAAACAACATTTACAATTATATTATTTACAAATTGATATAGAAAATAAATCATTTTCATAGTTTACCAAGTTTGCCATTTTCTAAATATATTATTTATTTATATTTTTATGTAGTTATTAATTTAATTTATTCAGTATCTAAATATAGCTTAGGTTCGTCATTCCTCTTTTCTTTATCTGAACTTGTTTTCTATTTTTCACTCTGATTTTCAATCTCCTTTTCATTCTGTTTTTCACTCTGATTGTCAATCTCCTTTTCCATCTGTTTTTCACTCGTCTTCGCGTTTACCATATTAACTAAAGTCCGATTGTCGTTGTATTCCAAAAATTTTACTACAAACTCATCGGCTCTAAGAGGTAACATTCCTTTAAATGCTCTGTTTTTTTAAATCGTTGAAGTCAGATTCAACAGCAGCGCTCGAAGCCGGTACTCGGCCAAAGCCAAATTTGTCTCGAACAACACTTGTCCACATAGGTAGCGTTTTTCAGTGTTCCACTAGCTTGTCTGCCAACTCCTGATTAACATGCGCGTTAACATCTTCTCCGATTTCTTCAACGTCATTTCTAATCTCATAGTCAATTGCCTTTGCCCACTGCAAACAAGTAAATTTTGAGTTGTATGCAATTTCGTCCATGTCTTCAGCAGAGCTTTCACCTAAAAATTAAAAACAAAGTTAAGGCACAACATGATATGATGCTATCAATCAACAATATAAAAATCAAAAATGAGCATAGTGAATAATAAGTAAATAATTCATGATAATGAGAAAAAAAACAAATTTAATAAATTATACAGTTAATAAAAAGCATGATTTTTTTTAAACAACATAAAAGTCGATTTTTTCAATTTAAATCAGATTTCAATCAAGATTATAAAAATATGAAAAAATGGTTTATATTAATTACTTATGGTTTATATTACTTAGTTAGCACATTAATTAAATCAACTAACGAATAAAATATTTTGTTCTTCAATGAAATAACTTTTGTAATTAGTTAGTTTATTAAATTCATTTAGTTAATTAATTACTTCGTTTCTTTAGTTAATTACTTTACTTAGTCAGATTAGTTAACACTTTGATGGGCCTACAAATATTTGAGACGTGGATAAAACGCGTGTATTGTTTTTCGCACATCAAAAAACAAAGACAGAAGAAAATCTAGTTTTCTGATTGGTCACTTACACAACTTAGCTTAAGATCATTCTATATACGATTCGCAGCTTTGACCCTACAAAGTGTTAATCAGATTGTTTAATTAGCTTGTTGTGTTGTATTATTATTATTTCTATTATGTACTATTATCATTTCATTTGTTAGTTACTTTAGTTAATTAGTTTACTTATTTTAGTTTTCTTGTTTTTTCTAAGTTACATCAAAAAGTTGATTTAAATTTTGAAAGATATAATTGAATTAACAAAGCTCTTAAGCAATTTAATTTCACGCTTTTCATTTAAAACGAATTCATTTAAGTCATAGTTATTTTATGTTTGTAATTGTAAGTCAAATTATTTGTTAAGTTTTTTTAAATCATTGATTTAAAAAAATCGCTTGATTCAAATCATCATATTTAAACCATCAAAACCCTAATTATAAATTATTAAAATGCACACCATTAATTGTGATGGAAGATTGTTGTTGGATGATGTTGCAAAATTTCTCGATAGAATCATCCACATTATCATTTCCGGTGAAAAAACTGTTCTCTCTTTTGATGAGAAGTTGCTTTAATTTTTCTTTTGCTAACGAACATTTCGTTAGCTTATCTTCAGCATTCATACCCTGATATGTGCTTCGAGCAATTGTCAATATCAACTTCAAAATCGTTTTTGCTTCATCAAAACTTCGGGCCGTAATCAACTTTCCTATAGCTCCTAGATACAAATTTCGAATGCTTTGGTGTTGACCCTTCAAAAAAAATTCACATAGATTTTTATTATATACGCGACGTCATTTCTAACATACGTAGGAGGTAATGGGCCCTTTAAGCACATGTCGGAATACATTTCTGGTGATTCACAGTTTGTAAAATTCCAGCTTATACCTAATAAGAAAAATATATGATATGAAGATTAATGAGTTTAACAATTGCATTTTTTTCAAAGTATATTTGTTTTTGTTACTAATTTCATTATTTTTCCAAATTATTCTTTCTTTTGTTTTTGGTTATAAGAATTTATATATATATATATATATATATATATAATTTTTACCTAATAAAAGAGCTCTAGAAGAGTCAGACACTATTTCATTAGGAGAAACTCTTAATTTTCCTAAACGTGTAAATTCCGCAAGCCAATGGAAAATGGCAACTGATGTGTGCCTCTCAGAGAGCATTTGGAATACTGAAAATTGCGAACATTCTTTACCAATGCCTGTATTAATGACAGCACTATAAGAAAAAATTGCACTTGATGTAGATCCATCCGGTCTTTTAATCGGTTTTACGATTTCTGCGGTTGCATCGATAGAAATGCATCCTCCACCGTCAAGCAAAAACTTCTCTAAGACTTTCAACTGACTATTTGACCAGAAGTGAACAAAAAATGGTCGCGATCCCAAATTGTGAATAGCGGTCTTCAGTTTTGATCCCATTAAAATGTTCAGAGCTTCTATTGGATCTTGATGGACGCGCTGCGATTTAGCGTATTCCATTTTAGCTTGTCGATATGTCGAAGTCTTGTACAACAAGGGTGGTTCTTGTTCATCCTCAGGATCCATTAATTCGCCTGCTTTCATCGTTCGATATTTAGCAGCCGATTGTGCTAAAAATTGTAAGTTGTAAAATCAAATTAATTATGAATAAAAGCGTCTAAAATTGCATTTGTTATTTAAAATAAAAGTAGTAAAACAATATAATAGTAAGCTAACTTAAGAATGTCAAACAAATCGAAAATGTAAGAATAAAAAAGTAACAAGTCAAAATAGATGAATATGTTGAATATGTTGCATATAGATGAATAAGTTGAATATGTTGCATATAGATGAATAACTTGAATATATTGAATATGTTTTATGTAGTTGAATATGTTGAATATGTTTTATATAGTTGAATATGTTTCATATAGTTCAATATGTAGAAAACAGCTAAATTTCTTAACAATACTCTTTAGCAATTTGATTTCACTTTTTTGAATTGATTTAAGTCGAAGTTATTTCATATTTTTAATTGTTTAAGTAAAATATTTATGAGTTCTTAAATTCATTGATTTAAAAAAATCATTTGATTTAATTAGGACTTAAATCAATGATTTAAATCATCTGATTTAAACCATCAAAACCCTGTTGTTTTAATTATATTTATTACTAAGAAAATATGCTTGTATATAAGTTAATTTTTGAATTAAGTAAATTTCAATTAAGAAATTAAAAAATAATAAAATTAGTCTGAATCTGAAATGAAAAATTCAGGTTATTAAATATTTTGCAATTTCATATTCACAATTTTATAGGTATTATAGTAACATAAATTGTCACTAAAACAATGTGTAAAAATACAATTTACATATTGTAAATGTATTTAAAATGGTAACAAGAAAAACTACATTAACATTTAAATTTCGTTGCGTTAAGTTAGTTAATAAGTTAGAAAAAAAAGAAATGAGAAATCGAAATAAGAATGAAATAAAAAATCATAGATTTTAAAGAGAAACTGAGAAACCCTAATTTTCTATTAAATCGACAAAAGCTTAAGAGTTTGACTATTAGGAAATTACCATTAATAGAAAAATATTTGTCTAGATTTCAGATTAACCATTTTCATATAGCATCGTTCCAATTTCCATTCTTGCTTCTCCTCGTAGATATCTTTTGCCACATTCGCCATCTCCTTTTGTCACGAAATATATCACTTCATTCACTTCCTTATTCAGGCTTTTAAATGTTCCTCTAATCGATCCTCCACATTTGCAATTTCCATTAAAACTAGCTGTCTCACTCATGCTGTAAATTTTGTGGTTTTGGAATTGAAATCCGCAATTGACTTTTTTTTCTTGCAATTTTTTCATGATCTCATCTTGCCATTTATTTTTTTCGAAAACAGCACATGGCCTTTTTGTTAATTTCGGTCGTTTTGCTTCGCTCCTGAAAAATTAACAGTTCAATAATTTTATTATTGTTAATAATAAACCTTTTTAACTTCTCATTTTATAATATTCTATATAGATTTTTTATTTCTTTATTTTATTTCTTATTTCATATTTATATTTTTTTTTGTTTTCTTAAACAATAAAAAAGTAAGTTGTTGTTGAATGTAAATAAACATTTATGATATATATTTATCTGATTAAAATACATTGTTTACTTAAAAGTATCAATCACAAAATGGAACATGTATTAATACCGTTTATGTAAACATTACCGTTTGTGAACTGTTTTTACTAACAATTTTTCAACTTCTACTTTACTAAAATATATAATAACTTCTTCTTCTAAAATGGAGCTATTTTCGTGCGTATTATCCAAACTTCGGCTTGAAATATCACAATTATTGTTGTTTTTGTTTTGCAAATGTGGGAGTAATTGTTGTTTTATTCCATTTGCTTCTCTGAAAACATATGCGTGTAACTGCAGCGGCGTTTTGTTTGTTTCCTTCTCGATTGTTTTCCAAATTTCAGCATGTTTCGAAACTATTTTATTATCACAGACAAGGTCATCTTTATATTTTAATAATGTCTTATTAATATGCTCGTGATCAAGTTCAATCGGTCGGCCAACTTTTCGCGGCATTTCAAACGTTTGAAAGCAGAAACTGAAATCGAAATTAAAAACACTTTAACTGCTGCGACTCAACCCAATGTATCAAAATTAACACTACGGTTGGTATCACTGTTGCATAGTGTTATAGCAACCTTGCTACGTACATGTGAATGAAGCTTAAAAAATGAATTTAAATCCACTTATATATATATTTTGCATAAAATCTGTTGAACACATAAAATAACAATTGATAACAGTCTAATTATTGCAATTATAATTATTATAATTATTATATGTAAAATGATCATTGAAAATCATATCATTAGTCTGCGTTTGCATTTATATTTCATGAAAGCATATATATATATATAACTAAAAAACGTAGTTATTTTGAAAAATCAGAAAAACCTCAGGGAATGCAAAAATAAAAAACAAACATATATAAACTTGTACGTTAAAATATAACAGCAAATCACGAATAAAGGCACCATGACTGATTATGACTGATTCTGACATATGACTGCCCTGGGAAAAATAAAACTAAGAATCAGTCTTGTCCACCAATATTGTATTACCAACACTGAAACAGCATTGGTGCAACGGTATTATCCACCAATTAGACCAAAAAATACTAAATCAGTCTTGAAAATAGATTAATACAGCATTGAGTCGTCATTATTAGTTACCAATACTGATTCAACACAGACTAATACAGCATTGGTCGACAGTATTACTCAACAATAGCGATTCGGTATTGAAAATAGACTGGATCAGTAGTTTATTTTTCCCAGTGTGATTCAAAAAGTCGCCTTATTTTGAAAACTAAATCGCATTACAATAGGAGAACGATAAGCAGGCAGCAGGGAGCGGGGCATCGCGCTAAAACTAACAAACGGATTCGTATTACTCCGATTTCTCTCATTATTGTTCCTTAAAATAAAATGATTAGAAAATTATATACACTTATAAAAAAATTCGACGTTTTTGATTCAATAAATAAACTATAATTATTTAAAGTAGTTACATTTAAAATATGACATTCTTTATTACTTACTTTAAAAGACTTATCATTACATTTTTATCTGTTTATGGTAAATAAACAATCCTGTAAAACACTCTTTAAATAATAAGAAATTACATTTAGACTTTCTACCCGTTTTCATTCATATAACGCTTAATGTTATATGATAACTTTAAAAACGTTAAATTGAGTGTCGTTTATAATAACGTTAAATTGATGGTTGTATCTCTGTTCAGTAGTCAAAATTACTCCTGAACATACTCTCAAATATCTCCCTTAGAAGGGGAGAAATAATTCTAAATATTCATACATTTTCTTTATTTCCTCCTGTTTACCTTTTTTTAATTGTTTGTTTCCAAATTTATAAATTTTAGATATTGTTTATATGGAATGAAAAGCACATAATTGGCACAAATTTTTGGTATAATTTGTATATTATAGTTGATAGTGTGATAGGGTAATAGACGCTAACTTTACGTCTAACGGCCACCTTCATATTTAGTATTCTTGATTTTCGGTATTGTAAAGTAGCACAAAAATTTTTTTTTTCGGACTCAATTAGCACATAATTAGCACAATATATCTGTGTTATTTTTAATTTTTTTGGAGAAAGTAGGGCTGCTGACTATTTTTACCTTAAAACGATATATATAAAAAATGTACTTTTTATATTTTCATAAAAAATATAAAAACTCTATTTTATATATATACAAGTATATAAAAATTATATATAACATATAAAATATATATATAATTTATATAAAAATGCGGCAATATTTAGTATAAAATAAAATATAAAATTGTTGTTTATATCTTCGTCCGTGAGGGTTGAAACATCTGATGTTTAGATATTTTAACAGTTGTCAGGACAAGCTTGGCGTAATACTGGCAGATGACAATCGATTTTTATCTTGATCGAGCATTCGTAAATCCAGTATTAGTAGATCCAGTATTAGGAAATATCCAGTATTAGGTAAGGGACTGGCCAGTGATTGGGCAATTTAATATTATACATAACAAATATTTAATATTTCAAACATAAAACTTGACATTTTCATTAGACCACATTATTTGAATGTTCTAAAATATGTTGTAAAAATTGTCTATATAATCGTTGTTCTTTCATTAAGGGGGACACCACTTTGCATTTTCGAAAAATTCGAAAATGCATTCATATTCGATATTTCTATATGGTATTAATAAATAAATATTAGATAAAATAAAACGACCTTGTGCCAATGTTTGTCCAACGCGTAATAATAACTGTTGGACAAAATAACTGCTAAATACTTCGCAAAAAATGATTTTTCGCAACACGTGCACGGAAATTAAGCTCTTTTTTACCTGTTTAGAAGGCGGAACTTTGTCAATTCCAGAATAACAATTCTAACAGGGCTAGAATATGATGATTTCCGCCCTAGGGCGGAAAGATTCAAATTCCAGACTACCTCCGAATATTTCCAGACAATGATTATTTTTAATCCTGATTGCGGTTCCTAAGTATGGGTTCCACGACGCGAGTTTATAGGCACGGGTGCATGGGTGTACTAGTGCACGCGTGCACTGGTGCTTCTGTGCTCGGGGGTTTCCGTGCACAGGTGTTTCCGTGCACGGATTCACGGATTTAAAAAAAATGCATGTGTGCACGGTTAAACAGATGCACGCATGGACGGGTGCTCCCATGGACGGGTGATTCCGTGCACGGATTCACGGATTTAAAAATGCACGTGTGCACGCGTGCACGGTTAAACAGATGCACGCGTGTACGGATGCTGCCGTGCACGGATTCACGGATTCACGCGTGCATGGGTGTACAAGTGCACGGGTGTTTCCGTGCACGGGTGTTTCCGTGCACGGGTGTTTCCATGCACGGATTCACGGATTTAAAAAAAATGCACGTGTGCACGGTTAAACAGATGCACGTATGCACGAGTGCTCCCATGCACGGGTGATTCCCTGCATGGATTGACGGATTTAAAAATGCACGTGTGCACGCGTGCACGGTTAAACCGATGCACGCGTGTGCGGGTGCTTCCGTGCACGGAAATCAAATATGATATGTTATGAAAAAATGGAATAGTTAAATAAAAATATTAACAAATTTGAATTATTAATGTATGTTTATTTCAATAGTTAGTCTGCTTCATTATAATATATTTTTATATTTTAATTCGTTTTTTTATATAATAACTGGAACTTTTAAAGGAAAAATCGGGGTGTTTATGCACGGACGCTTCCGTTTGTGGGGAAACGGAATTTCACGGGTTCATGGGTTTCACGGGTTCATGTCTTTTACGAGTTTTACGGGTTAACATTTTACATTGAAAAAACGGAAACATTTTAAGGACATGTAGGTGTGTGAAGGACGTGTAGGTGTGTGTTCGGCGCAGCCCCCGAACCCCGCCGGGGGCTGCGCCCCCTGGACCCCCACCAGAGGCTGCGCCCCTGGACCCTGCTCCCTCGCTTCGCGAGACTATCCCGCTTCGCGAATAGAAATAATAAAGTTCTTTGCGGGATCGGGTCACTTTATTATTCCCCTTCATTGTAACTCTGTCA